>JAUCMT010000056.1:8761908-8821308 GCA_032357475.1 Enteromius thamalakanensis
TGACGTCATCTAGCGACGTCTAGCGACTTTTCAAGCTGGATTTAGCTACTTTCGATTGAAAAAAGTTGGCAACACTGTGTTGATGAGAGGGTCACATGACTAATCATAGGTCATCACATGCAGCTTTTGATCTGAGAAGAGGAATAATAGAATGTGCACAGTGTTATTTAAATGAAAAATAAAAACATCTAAAGTGACGTGACGTGCAGAAATCTTGGAACAATTTTTTTTATAGTGTTTTGCTGTTAAAAGCACCATCATTGTTATAGTGTATGTACAAATTCATCTTTTTAAAATCTCTTTTCAATTCTATGGAGGTTATTTCTCTTTCTATAAAATGACTGATGAATGCGCACCTGAGAATTTACATTCTGTATTAATGTGCTGAATTACATTTATTAGCAACTGAACACAGCTTACCTCTTTTATGTGCAGGGCAAATAGTTTATTCCATGTTTTACTATTTATAAAAGCAATTTGATGTGTTTTAAATTTTACTTTATGTGGTGCCTAAGCATTTTCCTCACCTGTTGTAAACTCAGTATATCGCAGGACTGTAAGCAGGTTTTTGATAAAACACTGTTTAACATTGACCTGCATTTATAGTAAAAGACATGGCACCTATGATTTTAGTTCACACTCATGTTTGTCGGTTTTTTGATTGTAGGCTAATGTGTCTCCGCCTGTCACTGAGTGAATCTATTCAATGTGAATGGAGTGGCATTTGTGAAGCTTGCAGTGAATGCAAGTCACACTTTAAAGGCGTAGTTTTCAAATGGTACTGCATCTCAGGGTTATAAACCGTTGAAAATACCTCTCTGCCAGTAATTTCATGCATTGACCTTTTGTTATTAAATGCTTGAACAACATTAACTTCCCTTTAGATGTATAGTATTTATCTTTACAAATTCAGTCAACTCTGCCTTGCCAGAAAAGTATTTTATGTTTTTTTTTTGTTTTTTTTAATTCCAGGATAAAATATGAGAGCAGGTGAAGTTGTAGCTCGCAATTGGAGGCCAGATTTTGCTTCACTAATTTGCTTCTCTTGTAACGGCAGAAAGTCCCAGCACAGCGGCACAACAATTATATCCAGGTGCAAGAATTTGATTCAACAAATTCTAGGTGGATACATCCAGGTTTTTTCCCGGCATCCCTCCTGTTCTCTCTCTCCCATCGGAACAGCTAGAACCAGATGCCCTTGGAAAAAGAAAAAAACTAATTCTGCCCACATGTGACGGAGGACCTTGACGAAAAAACCTGAAGCTCTTCCAGTATCTTGAAAGTCATAAAGCATGTTGTTTATTATAATAATTGGAATGGCGGGAATCAGAGACTAGTCCGGAAGATAATGGGACATGCTAATGAGTGTGGAAACGAGCCAATCAGAGTAGGATGAAGAGGTGGAGGGATTGTGATCTTTTGGCAGGGTGTACACTGGGAGAGCAATACGATCTGGAAGTCAGGAGACTCAGTTGGCCTGTCATTGTGGGAGGGGGCACGATTAGGGAGCTTGAGTCTATCTCGAGAGGTGGTGGTGAAGGCAGAGGTTCAAAACAGGTTTTGCTTGAGGGCACAAATATTACATTAGACGTCTAGTAGCAAACCAATTTTGATGACATTTGATGACCAAAATTATTTATCGTACAAGTACAAAGTCGTTAAACTGGATTTATTACGTGGTTTATTATTGTGTCTGTACAATTTTGATAATCGGCTGGTAGTTCTGCTCACACAACACACTGTATTTAGTGAGAAAGAAAAAAAAATGTCCTTGTTGCAAATGTGTTGCCGTTTAATGCCTGATTTTCTCCTCTCCTTTCAAAGTTGAAAGAAAAAGGAACGTCCAGGATCGAACACAAGCTAGTTCATTGGGCTTGTATGATCGTATAAAAGAATTAAACTCCAAGAGGTGGTGGTGAAGCAGACGTTCAAACCCGGACCATAATCAATAAATTGATGCAAAGTTCTTGATTGGTTTATTGTTGTGTGCATTCACTTTTAATAGTCAGCTGTGTCTCAAACACAAAGCATTGAAGTAAGTGAAGTAAGTACATAAATGCATAAATGAATAAATACAGTGCTGCAAGTCTGCAATTGATGTAAAATGAATATTCTGGGTTACAAGGATCAATTGATATCAGATAGATAGATAAATAGATATTAACCACTATTGAATTGAACCCACCATATTCTCTTGCAAACTAAGTCTTCATGATTGCATATACTTGCATTTTGCATTAATTTTCCCACTACTGTCCATGATCTAACAGACCAGCAACACATTTTTTTAGAGTCTGACACTCCACCAGCTGAGAGACAGTGGTTTAAAGAGTTTATACCAGGCATGCGGTCACACTCCAGCCATGCCATGCTTAATTTAGAGTCCTGTTGCCCCTGCAGTCCTTCTGAAAATATGACAGAAGGGACATAAATAACCCTCTTTGCTGCCCCCTTCCATCCCTGAAGTGTCCTATCAAAGCTCACTCAGGACCAAGAAAAGGCTCGTAAATCTTCGGAACTGAGATAGTGCCTTCAATTGCTGGCGTCGCAGTAAGCGATCGTAACGGAGGATGCTGCTCGTCCCTCGCTCTCTCTAAATGGTGGGAGACCCAGGTGGCAGAACGGATGTGGAGGTTTGGATGCTGGTTTAATGAGGGTACCCTGGTAAACTGGGGCGGCAGGAGGGGTGCGGAGCCAGATTGCGACCTCACTGCCAAGAACTCTACGCCATGTGTGCGAATGCGAATGAGTGTAGGAGACGGTCATGCTGTTGATGAGCATTTGACGTAAAATCACACTGGTAAACGTGAGAGAGTAATCCATAATTGCTTGAAATGTTTACAGATGTGCATTAATTACTCAAGCGTAATTAGCTTTTAGAGATAATTACTACTTTGGCAAGGCTTTAAAGTGTAATGTATTATTTAACACAAATCATTGGAGATGCGTCACGATGAAGCTCGCTTATCGATGACATGTAGCGTCTCTATTCCGTGGACAGCTGATTGGATTTGCTGGAGTCGCGGGTCGGCAGAAGAACATGCTGAGAGTATAAATTGACTCTGGCCCGTAGTAGAAATGGGGATAAAAGCAGTCCAGTCGTATAATGCTAGATACCCTTCCTCGCCACAGGTGCTCCATTCTGGCCATGTTATTGCAGCATGTGTGCCAGCATTCACTTCATATGATGTCAACACAGCATTCAGCTTTGGATATTACTATGGAAAATCATCACACCAGAAGTCAACAGACCATAGACCTGTAACTAAAGGTCTATTTTCATCAAACACCACCAATAATATCCCTCAGACAGCCCATTGCAGTCTAATCAAACTAATGAAAGTAAATTAGATTGAAATGACAGCTCACACTTACAGCATTAGGGCGGCCTGTATTAAAACAAAGTACATATTTAGAACATAATTTATATGAATCGCACGACCAGGAATAAAAATAAGTCTAAACACACAATGCGTTTGATCGTAATTTCAAAATAGTTTTAATATTAAATGGACAAACATAAATTGTAAATCTGAAATTATTTGCGTTACAGAAATATATTTTTTGTATTATTTTTATATATTTATTTATTTTAATGAATCATCCTTATGAAATTGGTTGTGCATGTAATCTTGCAAGGAATAAGCTTAAATATAAGGTAGCTAATTATTTAACATATAGTTTCCATACTTCATTATTTCGATGACTAAAATATAGAAATATATAAAGTAATAACAGTAAAGAATGAGCAGATGTCACTCTTTTTAAAATATTTTAAAAACACAGCTGAGAGGTTAACATCGTTTCATTGTATTATTTGAATCATTTTGTATTTTGCAGCATCACTATAATATGCAGTTACATTACTAATAAAATTGACAAAATCTAGGTAGAAACTCATAAAGTGCTAATAAAACTACAGTTGCAATAATCAACTCCCATTGTGAATGATACAACATCTCTCATGCACTCATATGTTTGACAACCCAAATCAAATTTTAGCTTTATAAAATGAGTCCAAATTGCATGTCGATGGGCTCGCATAATTGTATAAAGGTATAAAAATGCAGATAGGTTAACATAGGGAGTCTTGTGTAATCTCATTCCCACACAAACCGCCGCAGGGTTCCTGTCTGTTGGCCGCGGCACGGTCTCTGGCTTTCATTTGATTTAGTGAGCCGAGCTGCTCACCTCGAGAACGTCTTTATATCGCACCAGTGTTAGAGACTAACTCTCAGCATCAGCAATGCTTGCGTAAATATAGACTGACAAATTATTCATATTTTATTGGAAATACCCCTAAAATTAAATGTAGAGAATGTGTCCACCATCAAAGAGAGTTGAGTCAACCGATTAAAATACAATAAACAGTATACATATGAACATGCTACAGTAGTGTGGAGGTTTATCCACATATGTGGCCTGATTTTTATCAGTTATATCTGCCCTGCAATTTCTGTAAAGGCCCTAAATGATATTATGTAGCAATTCATTATTTATGAGGTAGTGACATAACAGTATGGCATTGAGGAATGTCTTTGCAGTCCAGGCGATACAGTTTCTGTACTGTAGACCCACGGTGAGTAAATAAGGCTGGTGTCCGCCATAACTTTTCGTCAAACTCCTTAGCCGTACTCCACAAATTAGAAGCTAAATTTATGTTGTTGTATCTTGCTATTAATCGGTCATACATTCTTGCTTTATGCATGTAGGGAAGTATTTGTTCAAAAAATATTTTGGCAGAGCAGGTTTTGTTTAGTTAGGCCTTTAGATGTTTACTTTTTTTTCCTATTGCTCAGTCACAAGATGACTTCATCTTTCCTGGCTGAAGCTGTATTTCAGTAACTACAATGTCAGTCAGTCTCTCAGATGTAGTTGATGCTCTGGGGAATTTAGAAGAAAACAACCAAACTTTTATAGATGGATGTCCATTGATGAAATGAGGGTGCATCAGAGGTCATAGTGTTCTCTCCGTCATTATTATCATTCAGCCATTTCTGAAGTTATGAGTTCATCTAAATAATGTTTAAATTCACAAATTGAGTTCTTTTTTACTGAATGATTACACTTATAGTGTACTTCATAATGTGATGTGTTTCAGAGCAAAACAGCGGTGAAAAAAAAGTCTCACACACACACACACACACACACATATTTTTATATATATATATAAATGTTAATTTCATTACATGTTCTTGGAGTGATTATTTGCGATTCATTGGTGGACTACTCCAAATTACTTTAAAAGTTATCATCGTAGTGTAATAACAACATAATATTATGGTGTAATATTGGAATAATGTAACACCCACTTTTCAAGATCCAGTCAGTTTCAATGAAAAAAATTAAGTATTTGCGATTCTTTTCCATTTAACTCAGAAAGTTCATATTTCAGTACAATAAAACAGAATAGCTATTTCATGTGAACTTTTCAACATACTACTACTACATAACAAAATAAAAATCACTAAACAAGACAAAAAAAGTAATGACAAGATAGCATCTTTACAGACCATCAAACTTTACATAACCTTCCAAGTTACTTAATGCATTTCCTCCCAGTGAAGCACAACCGATCCAACCCGAGCAATGAGTATCGTCACGTGACATAGTCACCCTTCGGTGGTTATGAAAGGAGGCTTGGCTTTCTCCACTGGCTGTTGGAAAAATTCCTGGACCTTGTAACTGCCAAAGTCTTGAGCTTATCATGGTATGTTCCCAAGTTACAGAGAATAAATTAAAGACTAAAAGAAAAGTTTGTGAAATTGTACATATGGTTGCCTTGGTTGTGGATAGACCAGACCGGTCCCTTAGACGCGTCTGAATCTTGAGATGTCAGGGAGGAATGATGGACTTGAATTAAACAGGGAATGCTGTTGTCAAACGTGAAGGACACGTTGTTTTCTCAGAGACAGATCTTGACTGAAGCAGAGAGAAAGCACTCAACACCACCAAGATTTTTATTTATTTTTACACAAGCAATTTTTTTCTATTAAAAATTATATTTATAGCAAAACAGAACAGCTAGCTTTTGAACAAAATACTGTATATATGCTTGTGCTAAATTACACCTAATACTTTAAATATAATGCTAATAAATAAAATTAAAAATCTGATATTATATACTCAGGTGGACAGAGACATAACAAGCAAGACGGTAGTTTCAAGTATTAAATAATGCTTATTTGAGAACCCACCCCCCACCCCCAAAAAAGAGAGGTCTGCTGTGCCAATGCAGGTGCTAAAATCAATTAGTAATTAATTAGAGCAAAGAAAAGAAGCGTAATAAATGGCAGCCACCTGGACCAAGCCAAGGTATTTGGGATGATAATTATCAATCATGAGAAGGTAGCTGACTACGAACGACTAAGCTCCGGTCTGCTCACACAAATGGTGTTATCTGCATAACTGTAGTCGCATCTGGCATGAAGGATCATCTTTCCTGCCTAATACAATACATGTGTCTTTTCTGGTTTATGCGTGTGTTTCTATTCATTCATTTTTTTCAACATAGCAACCTCTAACAATTACTTAAAGAAAATATTTGATGTTGTAATCGCTTATGGTGTCATATAAAAACACTGCTCTATGGTAGTTACTTTTAGAGGGGGAAATATAATATGAATACATTAACATAAAATGTTATGTTGTGTAAGGTGAATGTCAAAAGTTATGTTAGCAACAGCAGTGTGTGTGTCTATAATTTTAGAAAGTTAATTATCTAGTTATAACATTGTAATTACTATGTTATTACTAGAGTGTGTGTGTGTATATGTATATATATATATATATATATATATATATATATTTTTTTTTTTTTATTAACAGGCTTTCTTGTTTCCAGAATAAAACAGTTGCTATTCTGTATCAGATAAAAAAAAAAAAAACTAAGACCCAATAGCACGTGTTAGTATGGCTGCCATGTAATGCAGACTATGAATTGTGAAATTCCAACTCTTGCTATGCCAAATTATGGAGAAGTGTTGTCACGTGCAGAAAGCAAAATGAAAACATCTTTATCCAGCTTGTCCTCTAGTCCTAGAACATGAGGAAAACATACAGTGAAATAAGATGAACCGAGCATGAGCACCTGTGATAAAACAGCACAACTGGGTTCATCGCACTTATATGCACAGTTTGCCAAAATAACGTTTTCTCTTTGGCTTGAAAGATATGATATATTATGTTACAAAAAGTTTGTATTACAACACAACACTTTGAAGACAATGGTTAGGGAATGTCAGTAGATCCAAAGAATACAGAGCCATGCCAAAATGATGTATTGAGATTTTTGACTTACCTTATTAGTCTTGTATGTATAGTCTGTGGTAACTTCGATATATGAGGTCATCAGAGGAACAGATTACTACATTTTACTAGCTACTCTGGGATTTCAATCACTGATGGTGATTTGTGTGTGTCCTGCTCTGAAGTTCTTTTTCGACCAACACTGACTTGAGTGATTGTTGCTCTTTTAAAGCCAAGGTTGTAACTTTTGAGGCCAAAACAATTGCTCAATGTAGTTTATCTGTCATTTAATACCAAATGACGATTTTGCCAGAGCATATTACATAAATGTTTTAATTTTTGCGATGTACACTATATGTCCATACTAAACATCTCGTAGTCAACAAAGTTGCATGAGGCAGCCATCAAACACTATTGTTATCAGCATATCTAATCAGTGGTAAACCAATAGCAAACTATTATATCATCTCTAGGTCATGACAACAGAGGGTTGCACGCTTTATTTCTGACCTCTAACACTAATCAAGTATACGCTCGGATAATGTGAGATTACATAGCTATTTCAATAACTTGTGTTGAAAAAACATTTTCCCTCCGAAATGAGCTTCTCTCTGTTATCTACGCAAAGGTGTGTTTGATGTTCTGAACAACTGTTTCAGAGATGCAAACATATCTTTGTATCTAATTACAAAGAGCCCAAAACTTCCCTTCTCTGGTTCAATGCACAATATTAATGAGGTCAATGATTATGTTAATTGGGGAGCATTCTACAGCATGCTTTAATTAGTTCTCTGTATTCTGATTTAATGAAGAGGCTGAAAACTTCACTGGATGCTTGAAATGCATACAGTTCTTAGTGTAGACTCTTTTGAAAGGACATTTAAAGAACTTTGCAACTCTGTAAAGCCATACGTAACTTTGCTAGAAAACAAACCGTGCAGTTTACGAGCATGATATGTCTTATTAAAAAACATGTTTTCTCACAGAAATTTTTTTCGGATGTTATGTTTGTAAGTTTTTCATTTGGAAACATGCACTCCCCTATTATCTGCCTTTAATGTCTGGCCCATGAAATGCAAAAAGACCCAATATTGAGCTATTTTATAAGTGCATTAAGTTTACAAATTACTTCTTTAATGAATAACCTTCTGAGACTCCATTTGAAGGGCCATTATCTGAGTGTTCCAATCTATTGCCTCACCTCCAGACTTTAACATTTATTATACTGATGAGATGCAATTAAAAGAGCAGATGTCCACAAGCTGCTCTCATCTGAGACGAGTAAATAAAATACCAATCCCCCCAATAACATAATTCATAAAAAGACTTTGCTTAGCGGCACGACAGGTAAGCTAAGAAAAAAAAAACTGTTTTTTTTTTTTTTCTGCATACGTGCAGTCTACTGATTTAATATTTTTTTATTCATATTAAAACTATTATTTAAAAATGTATACATTTCATACATTTAGCATTTGCATATCATGTATACATAGTCTTTTAATTTAAATTTGAATGTTTTATATTTTTGCGAAAGAAACACATGTCATAGTGCAATAATTTTATTTCATAATTTTCTATTTTGTTATTTTTCCCCTAGACACCGAGACAGTGTTTGAACATCCCTGAAGAAGCCCAGCCCTGTCCCAAACAACTAATTGGAATGACCCCATTTAGCAACATGTCAGGGGAACACGACAACATAGACAATGTCAGCGCCTCCACAAATCTTCTGTGGTCCAAACTTAATAGCATGTCATGGTGTCCACAACTAATGCTGGAAGGGTCACAAAAACCCTTATGACTCATGTTAGTTGACGGCTCTTTCTTTAGCAGTGTGAATCCAAGCTGTGGGCAGAGTGAAGAAAACACAGTATGGCGTGCACATAGGGACATATACTCAAGAAACATTTGGCTAAATCTCTTGTTGGATATTCAAAATATAGTTATTCGCTAGCCTTCTTTTTTTTTTTTTTTAAATGTCCAGGTTACACGTGTAAATATAGACTAATTAAAACAGTAAAAAATAATGCTAACAGTAAATTACTAATATATATATATAAATATATATATATATATATATATATTAAATTGTAATAACATGTAATTACATGTAAGTACAAAATGAGCAATGCAAATCATTTATTTAGTTACATATAGGACTGTATTGCAAGAACACTAAAAATATTATTATTTTTAAAAGTTGAATTTGTAGAGTCAAGTGTGCGGTCGCTTAATATAATATTGCATATTACCGGAAAAGATTTTTATTATTTCTCTGCATGCGCCCCTGACCTATGAAAACAAGAAGAATGACCTATTTGCATGTCTTTGCACTAACGATCTATACTTCTTTCTTTACAAAGCAATGATAAATACTCTAAAAAAAATCATCCATCTCAATGCAAAATAACAGTCACACTTCACAGACTCTCTGGCGCACTGTTGTCAATTTGCACTCTGCGTTCAAGTTTAAATGTCTTTTTTTCTCATCCTGCTCTCATTGCAACGTGTTCACCCGAACAAGACAAGCGCTGAAGTCAGAGAGAGGTCAAGCGCATATGAATGAGAGGAGAAAACTGTCAGCTACTTTTACATTACAGAGAAAGAACAGCGATGCATCCATCTCTAGACAACAGCTGTGCAACAATCACTGAAAGTTCAGCAGCGAATTTAAATGCAGCTCAATATCTGCCTATGAAAAACATACTGAGATGCTTAAAGTATGAAACTAGCCGTTGTTTAGGGCTGCATAAGTGCAGATTAAGGTTGGCTCGTTTGGACTGTTTTGTAACTTGTTGGAAAGTACGTTGTCATTTTTCGTTCTCAAGCGAGACGCTTAGGAAAATAAATACGATGAAATGAAGAAATTTACAACAAGTAATTAGATTTTTGTTTAATGTTCAACTGTCGAAAAAGCTTTGACTTATTGATGGGAATCGCACTTTCGCGTTTAGAATGTATTTCAAATTTAGACGAAACGCGCTAGTCTTGATCAAATTCATTCTCTGCTTAACTAGATGAAGGCGTTAAAAAAGCGGCTTATTATCAAAATATTCAAAATAGTCTTTTTCTGTGAGAGTTCACGGAGAAACACTTTTGGTTTCCAAGCAGTCGCCAGGGCCTATATATTTAATATTTTTTAAATGTATTTATTTTTGTTCTGTCCATGTGGTAAAATTCTGATTATTATTATTATTATTATTATTATTATTTCGTAAAACATCGTATTTTTATTCCTTTGTGACAATTCATAATATTATCGGTTGGTGCAGTTTTAATAAAAACGTATGTATCATGTTGTTTAAAATTGTCTGAAAATATTTGTGTGCCTATCCAAAAAAAAAAGATATTTCCGGCTGTATCATTTTATGTTCTCTGTGCACTTTTAATGTGGTGTTATTAGACATATTACGTGTGCAAGACCTAAATGGATTTAGCCTTTTTTTATCTTAAATTCAATTTGAATATTGGAGTTACCACAACGGGCAAACAGACAAAAACAGGCACGGATATCTTAGTTAAGAGTCATATCCATCTAACATAGCCACATTGTAATGACGTTTGTCCATGGATATGATTGTCGTGCTTTCATTTTTTTTTTCTGGGGGAAATAGGAGTAATGAGGATAACAGGCGAGCGAAACGACTTCCTTCAAAAATGTGCATTCCATTGTACGGATCAATACATAACACTTTCTACTACTACTCTAACGGTGCATGAATGAAAATGTACCAGAACGTTTGAATAGATAGAGTGTTAAATAGAGTCGAACAATTCATTTTATTACCATCATTCACATATCTCAAAACCTAATAACCCGTGGAAGGAGAATATGAACATATTTCGAAAAAAAATCACCTCCGACATAATGCATTCCGTATTCGCCCCTACTGTTTGATGTGCCAATATGTTTATATTTTCCCGAAGTCAGTATCTCCTCCTGTCGGTGGGCTATTTCTCACGCGCATGCACGCGCGCGGCAGTCTGCACTCGCGCCTGCACTTGTGCACACCCCCAAGAGGAACATGTAAACATTGTAGCGTATATCGCATTTTCCTTTAAGCGACTAAGCACCGCTTTGCGACTGGCATGTCGTCGGATCACATCTAAAAACAAAAATACATCCAAATGGCCACGAATTAGAAACACTGCAATGCTCGATTCATTAGTTTCATAGCCTTGGGGCACAGTTTAAATTTGCACATGCTAATGATCTTGTGTTATCTGAGACACACACACAAAGTTGCACGCATGCATAGTAGGCTACTCCTAATAGTACAGACCGCGTGCTTGCCTGGACTTACGAGCGCTCAGATTGCCCCCCTCCCCTCCGTAGGTAGACGCTTCCTCTGTTATTCTGGAAAACTTTGCACTTTCTGACCGCGAAGAAATGCGCAACGGTTAAACGATTTATCATTTTGTAGATTTGAATACCCAAACTGCGCCTTTCGCAGTTTAGTGAGAATTGCGCACTGGCGATATTACGCGCGCTCGTGATCTTGATGTGCCTAATGGAGCGATCAAGCAAGTTGCAACCAAGAACAAAAGGCCAAAAGTGAAGTCCTTCACTCCCAACCGTATACCGGTCCCAAACAAGCATAATTATATAAGGCACAGACGAGAGTTAAGCAATGCAGACTATTTAAATAAGAGCACGCAGAGAAGTGGATTCGTCACGATTGGACATTTTAATGCATTAAAACGTTACTCTGGGGAGTTGGCTAATTTTAATTTCTGACAATAACGAGGGGTTACAAAAGTAAAATTAAATTACTTAGAAAAGAATTCGTCCTGCTGAATTAGCGGGGCCAAATCTAAAAGCAGGCGCTGGTTTTATTTAGGGCTGAAATGTCATTTTGATTTGTGCAATTCACATTTCCTTATTTAAGCGTTAGCTCTTGTTAACACCAGGGGTTATTGTTGCTGTAGTTACGTAATGATTTAGGTTAGACTCGAAATGATAAATAAGCAGAAATAATAAATAGGTTAACTTGTGGAGTTTCCTCGTTGGTATTTCTCAACCTCCAATTCAATTGTTTAAAGCACAGTCGGGAAATAAAGTATTGAAGGCATTTTTTGTTTGTTGTACGTTTAATTCTTTAATATTGTACGAAAAGTAACCAAACATTATTTTGTCAACTAAATTTTACATACCCTACGAACGCATTTTCCATAAATACCGATTATCTCTAACATGTGTTACCGGTCCTTTACATGCGGATAAATATGGAAAATTGAGTTATATACAAGTAATAATTTCTTGCAATTGCCAATGCAGTAGACAGATAGTTTTATATTTTATCACTTACATAAACAAGATTGACACGGAGCTTCAGGCTTTCACTACACGGTTTATCGACATGACATTAAATAACAACAACTGTGTGCTACTCAGACTGGACTGGAGACGAAATGTTGCACTGGATACAAAAGCACATTAATACTAATCGGTTAGGTAAACGTGTAGACTGTGGTAATACTGGGTAATTCACATTTGGTACACATAAACTATAACATTCTTTTCAGTCAAGACTATTCATCGCAATATTCGTAAAACCATCTCATTTTCCATATATCTAGGGACCACATTTTTTCACAAATTCCCTTAAACTGTATTATGACTATTTACAAAATAAAATATTACATTTTAAACTAGGTGAATCTGTATGTACAAAAAGAAGGAGAACAAACAAAACAGGCTGTGACCTGCTGGTAGCATGCAAGTGGAGTTCTCTGTGCAGTCTTCCGAAAATTTGAAGGAAAAAAGAAAGAAAGAAGAAAAGAGCAAAATAAAAGGAGGACAAAAATCGGGAAAAGGCTGTCAAGAGCGTTGCACACCCCGTCCGTGCACTGCTCTCTCTAGACAGCGGTTTCAGAAAACCTTTCAGGTTCTTCACATTGTGTGTGTAATGTAGGTCCACGCGAGAATAGGCTGACTTTTGAGTCTTGGTTCCAAAGCAGTCTTAATTCTGCAGTCTTTTGAAAATATTTACACGTACCATTCATTAAAATTTGACGAAAGGGTGCTGTGGCTGCTCGTGTGGTGAACTGTGGATGATGCTGGTGATATGGAACTGCTGCTCTGGTTTTCTGTGGAAGGGGACACGATGGTGGGCGGCGTGGAGGACTCGTAGCCGGAGCTGGCTGCCGGGGAGGGTTGGGATCCTTGAGACGACGACTCGTGAACCTGAGCCCAAGACAAACCAGTGAGTGAATCAGTGGACATAAAAATATACTTTCACACGAGTCTCATCATTTCGAAACTCAAACCGCACGAACCGATGATATTCTTCCAGATTGTGTTTAGCTTACATTATGGCGGTATTAAGCTATAGCTTTTATACCAGAATCATTCCACAAATTAAAAACATTGCATAATAGGCCATAAATAACAGTAAACTGTATTTAAAAAAAAGCTATATTTTAGACAAAACTAAAAATTCGGAGAGTAAAAAAAAATACATCAAATAATGTAAGTGAAAAATAATAGTAATGGTGCACTGTAATGTTATTGTTACCTTCATATGTTTCCGGAGGGAGCTGGGATGTGTGTAGGATTTATCACACATTTTGCAGAGATATGGTTTGTCAGAAGTATGGACGTGCATGTGTTTCTTGCGATCGCTGCTGTTCGCAAAGCGTCTGTCACAGCCTTCAAACTCACACTTGAAAGGTTTTTCACCTAACAAAAACAGAGCAAACATCTCTCAGAACAAGCATTTTAGGAGGCCAGCACATGTTTTTTTTTTTTTCATTCAAATACAGCAAATAAATATGAACAAATTTAAAAGCTTTAAAAAAAGTTAATGTCCACATGGCTCGCAAAAAATATCTTTTTTAAATTTCACCCAAATTGTTTAGGTTATTTTGCAACGGTGCTGTACTCCTGCATGTTTAATAGGCCAGATATTATAGACACCATGTCGAATAGAAATAATAATTCGCGTACTGGAATTGTGCTTGGCATGAAAAATCTCGATAGGACAAAGAAACAAATAATGAAATATTTACAAATTATCATTGCTATTATTTGCTTGCCGTTTTAAGTCCAACATGTGCACACAAAAATGTAATCGGTAACAGAGCAATGAATATGCATGGGGGAAAATGCCTTTCTTACCGGTGTGTGTTCTTTTATGGATTTTCAGATTTTCCGATCGAGCAAATACTTTTCCACAGCCGGGGAACGGACAAGGAAACGGTTTCTCTCCGGTGTGCACTCTGATGTGATTCACGAGTTTATACTTTGCTTTAAACGGTTTCCCTTCCCGGGCACATTCTTCCCAAAAGCAAATGTGATTCGACTGCTCCGGTCCCCCAACGTGCTCCACCGTCAGGTGGGTCACGAGCTCGTGCATGGTGCTGAAAGTTTTGTTGCAGGACTTTTTCGGATTGGTCAGCTGCTCTGGTTCGACCCATTTGCAGATTAGCTCTTGCTTTATGGGCTGTCTCATGTAGCGAAAGAAGGCCCCTGCTCCGTGATGGGCAGCCATATTCATGTTCATGGGGCCATAGCCGTGCAACTGCGTCGAGGCGTAGTGTTCGGACCTGGGGCTCGCGACGTGACCGTATTGCTCGGCCCTGCCGTACATGTCCCCTGAAAAGCCCAGGCGCATCTGACTGTTCACCACGTTGGATGACGCGTGCGTGGCCGCTTGCTCGTGCAGTCCCGGGAAGAGCAGGTGCCCAGCGGCGTCAGAGTGTCCATGTGGTCCGGCGAAACTTCCAGCGGCGGAGGCGAACAGACTGTGCTGCGCGCTCGTGGCGTCTCCGAAGCCCCGATTGCGAAACAGAAAGTCCCGAGTGGAGTTGAAGGCGGCGGTGGAGTATGAGCTGACATGAGTGGGGTGATGATGGTGTCCCAGGGCAGCGGCGGCGTAGCCGGGCGCTTGCGAGGAAAACGCCGTTTGCCCAGAGCCGAGGTCGTGGGAGCCGTGGTTGATTTTAAAAGCGCCCATACCGTCGGCGAACGGATTGATACCCAAAGCCACTTCTCTGTCTGTAACTTCGCCTGTTGAGTGATGTCTGGTGGAGCCGAAAGTAGTCACTCCAATGGTGGGATACTGTGGTCCTGCGTCCAAGAGCATCTTCAGTCTGCAGCGGAGGAGACTGAGAGAGGAAGAATCTCTAGCAACTGTCTCTGCTTGCTATTTCTCGAGACTTGAGTCTGTGCGAGGCGAACTCCGATCCTCTATTCCTATTTACTTTTAGTGGAGGGGAATTTCCCTCTCCTGCTCATCCGATGCGCACGCAAATCATGTGCAATATTGTCTTTTGCGGTTTATCTTCCTGTGGCGCAACTTTCACCTCCTCAGTCAGGCGGTGAGCTTCAGACTGATAGTCGCAATCATTCCTGCAGATAAATGAATTGAAAAGACAACACAGTCCACCCCTGATGAATGGGGAAGGAGGGGGGCAGCACGTGACCCCGTGCTTGGACCATCATTGGAGAGGGCGCTCTCCCCCTACTAACATTCACTCACCAAATAACAGCCCGCCATGCCTCAGCATCAGTGCGATTGGTCGGTTTACATCATCAATCTATGGGATTGTCGGGAGGTTGCTGACTGTGATTTTGCTCTGGATGTTGAAATTCAGAAAACAGAGTTTAGTGAATGCATGGCCGAATAATAGCTTTTGTCCTAGACGGAGTACTTCCACGTTTGGCCTACTTATGTGGAAGCCTGATGCTCTGAGAAGAACCTGGCGCGCATCTAGTAAACACCGGCTGAAATGTGATGTGTAGCCTGTTCTTGCGAGGCGCGGAACTCGCGCGATTCATCCTGACAAACTAAAGGCCATGATTCACATGCTTTTTTCCATATACGTGTGCGTAAAAATGACATTAAATTGAAGTCTGGCAGCACTGGCATGCTGTTTTCATCTTTAAAAAAATGAATATAGCCTACAAAATTATCAACGGTAGCCTACAAAATATAAAATAAAGATCATTATAAAGATGCAACGTAGGATCGGGCCGCGCACCAATGCATTAAGTTTTCGCCTACTTCAGCAATGGGCATTTCATGATTCACGTGCATGATTTAATGACGTTTTCAATTTGAGAGCTGTTTGAAAAGGTTATGCAAAACACTTGCATTGTACTGTTGCTGGAATTAAACAATGCTTTGGCATTCACATTAAACGTTTTAAACGAGAGACCCAGTGCCTTCCATGTTTAGTATTTTTTGTTCTTCTGCTTTCTTTTAAAACTCCCCACATGCTCTGCGCGCTCAGTAGGCCTTCCCCAGATGCTTTCAAACTTCAAATAATAGATTCAAACCTGCGAACGAGGTGTCTTTTCCCGTTATTCATATTTTTAACCTATGTTTTTGAAAGATTAAGGCCGTAATGTATCACCCTTGTGTGTGTAAAAGTTGTGGGTTGTGGAAGTTGTGAAGTGGGATTTCTCTCTGCAGGAAACTCCGGCGGCTGGAGTTCAAAGCCGCATGAACAGACGAACCATTAAAATATCATCCAGACTCCAGCCTTCAGCTCCATACACTCCCAAACTCCTTCCAGAGAGAGAAAGAGAGAGAGCGAGGGCCAGGCGAAGCTGTTGAGTTGCATGTTTTGTCTGAAGGACGTTATCTTTCTAAAAGAAATCTGGACGATATCTTCAACAGGTGAAAAACGGTAAGAAGACTCATAGCGTGGGGACAAAATAGGTTTTGGAGGCTGGAATCATTGGAAAGTTTTTTTTTTTTTGTTTCATACACAACAATTAAATGCATTAAAAACTGGATACATTTTAAGGGGTTGGTGTAATAAGGAATATTTTTATTATTATTATTATTATTATTATTAATATTTTAATTAAATACTTTTAGTATGAATACTTTAAGAGACATTGAATTTAATTTAGTAAATAATAAATTTCTATTAAATATCATAATGCCAGGAAATTTCCCAAATAGTCATTAATTGTTAAGTCTGTGTGTTTGAATTGGCGACAACGAGGATGAATTGTATGTCTTAGAAATTAACTTTTTTCTTCATTGGAATTTTTAATCAATGTCTGTGACTTTTCATTTCCGATTGTTATATTCCATTGCATTTCTTGTAAAATGAAACTCGTTTTATATCGTATCAGACGTTTCCCCTCAAAAAAGTAGCTGAAAATAAACTTTTCGTTACGCGCTAAAGAAATGCCTCAAAAATGCAACTGCAACCCATTCGACCCCGAGCCCCAGCCATTTGACTAACATCTTCACTATTCGTCATAGCTCACACAATGTTTACTTATTTATGACACGGATGGTGTGGGTTTGTCACTAGAGGTCTGACAGATCAATTCATGGCCTTTCTCAAGGGAATACCAATTTATTTGCATCAATAATTGAATGCATCTTGACCCTGATTAAAATGAAGCCGGCTGAAGTTGAAGAAATGTCCAAGGTCATGTCTTTATTATTTTAATATAGTGTGCAGTTGTGGATTAAGTTTTGTGTTTACATGTGATCGTAATACATGAACATAAAACGATCACAATGGTCTTCAGATGAAGTGGCGTTTCCGTGAAATGCGATTTTGCAGTCTTGCAATCACAAATGTACTACTACTACAAAAAAAAAAAAAATCATCGTCAACACGTCTGTTTCTGATATGAACTACTATGCTGCATTTGTCAGCGTAAAATACACTATATCACTTTGAATTAAGTTACAAAACAAAGTAATCTGTGGGTGGGGGTGTTAACAGTTTCCATTTTTCATCGAGACATATGTGCACCAATACAGTCTAAATGTTGTCTCCATACTCTCACGTATCCGCCTGACTCCAGTGGAGACTGAACAGATGACTTTTGACACATATCTAATACTAACTGTCTGACCTTTTTAGGTCATTTCACCCAACACTTCCTGCTTGTGTCCGGCTGGTTTGATTACGATAGAGCTTCAAACAACTGCAATCACGGTAATAATTCTGAATTTGAATTCTGTTTAAACTTCTATTGTGTAAGAAGGAAACATTCCATTCACCAAAACCTCTTTCACCCCACGATGATTTAACTGCTTTGACACAGAGCCTGTTTATGGCTTATTTCATTGCATATTGGAAAATTACGTTCAATGCCATACAAAGAAGCAAACAATAGCTTTACACTTTGATTTAAAAGGTCAAGAAGTTTGAAGTAGTCCACTATAATTTATGCTATTTTTGATTAACCAGCCATATATTTTATAAAACCGTTATAAAAAGTTTCTCCTTGCGGCAACATGCACACACACACACACACACATAACATACTTCATACCTAACATAAAAACAGACACGATATTACTGTGGAAGATATATCAAAATGCACACTTTATTAGATATAATTATAAATAAATAGCTAGCACTTGTTAAGTGCTGTAAGGTACCGTATTAAACTTTTAACTTATGTTAGACCTTGTGGACATATATTTACATTCACTGGCCATATATGATAAGCCAGTTTTATTTCTTGCAAGATTAGCATTCGCGTGCAATGCCTTCTTCTAGGAAAGTTCAAAGAATGTTACTAAAACTCTTGAGCCTGTTTTCATGAGGTGGCCACTGTCCATTTGCTTTCAAGCTTTCTAGACAAGACAAAAGCAACAGCCGGTTGTTGTTTCATGATCGTATTTTATTTATAACAGGTGCACTGTCAACAGTGTGTTTATTATAAATCGGTGCGCAATGTGTTGTGATCAACTTTTACGCACGGGAAAGGCTGGATTACATCTGTATTAGGATTTTTATTTAGCAGCTACTCGAGCTATTTTGCCAAGACTTCTTTGCTGCCCCGTACACTTTTGATGAAGCACCACCTCCTGTGTGCCTGATCCGCCGCCGCTGAACAACTGGGGCCGAAAATTACCCCCGATCATAACAACAGGTCTTTTGCGTTACTTTTTTCCCCCTCCGGACAATAGGCGACCTTCGCGCTCTTCACAAGACACCGATCCCATGACGACGTATAAGCGCCGTTAGAGGAAAAAAAGGAGGTGTGAAACTTTTTTCTCTCTCTCTCTCTCGACCAAAGGGTTAAATACAGAGAAAACTGAGTCTGGGCAAGCTGCATGCAACTGCACACTTTAACTTTGTACTAACCGCCGTTTTCGATGTTTATTATGGCGCTTCTTCATATATTCTGCAAGAGACTTCTAGATAGAGGCTATGTCGCATTTTTATTGCACGCAAGTCCTTTATTGCGGTGAGCGGCTAAAACCGCAGTCGCCGATTTTCCACAGCTGTAATATAAAGAAATGTTACTTTGCTTCGACGTAACTTGCAGTTAAAAGTACAATAACCTTTGCATAACAAAAACATTTTTTTCATCCGCTGCCTGAGGCTCGGCGCATGCGCGCTCTCTGTTTGCTGTCACTAAAACATTTTTCTTCGCATTGGAAACTGTCACGAGTGACGTCAATCACAGAGCTCTGACCAATTAGAGCGCTCGGTGATTGTTTGGCTCCACGGGCTGCAGCGCCTACCATGAATCTCTATTCAGTATATCAAAGCGTCCTGCTGCTGCCTCTCAACCGAATGGGATTCCACGTAGGCACTGAGATAGCAACTAAACTTTAGGGGAAGTTTAATTTTTTTTTCTTCTGTATTCTTCAAAGCGATTAAAATATATTTGTCATCATCATTATTATTATTTTGCCTGCTGTCAAGTTATTCTAAAATTAGGAGTAATGAGCGTGGATGCTTTGGGAAGCCCTGTGATGGACCCCGCGTTTTCCAAACGGAACACGACGCTGAGATTAGTTGACTTGGCAGGGGCTCACCACCATCACCATCATCACCACCATACCCCTCAGAGCGTGACAGGCTTCCCGGGGTTCAGCAGCCATCCACACTCAATGGCTCACTCGCACCCTGGGGAGATGACTGCGGAACCCCGCCTGGGGCCGAGTCCATTCGGGCCAGAACACATGGGGCACTCCGCGGCCCTCAAAATCAGCCCAACCCATCATTATCCCCACCACCATCACCACCACAATCATCATATTGCAGGCCACAGTGAAGTGGTCTCCAGTCAAACGGGAGCTTTTGGCCCGGTGCAGGCGTCAACGGTCCCGTACTCTATGTCTCACACGGCCCAGGCGCTATCCGCAGGTAGGGACTTCCTCATTCGCCGAGATTTGACAGCTCAAGCCATGCCCGTGCTGACCGATCAGACTTCTGGTTCAGCCTCTCACCACGGAATGTTTGTCTCAACAACAGGTAGCTATCCGGGACACTATGGTCATCACCCCGACCCCGGGAACCATACGATCTTCCCTGGACTTCATCACGAGCAGCCATCTACCGGAGCACCAGGTGGCCAAGCCTTGAACGGACAAATAAGGTTAGGAATACCTGCCGAAATGTATGTTCGGTCTGATCATTTGAGTCAAGTAGCGAGCTCCAGGGCAGACCCGTTTGCTGCTTCTCCTCTGCACGGATACGGCGGGCTCAATCTGAACATGAATCTCAGCGCACATCACCACCACGGAGCCGGCGCTTTTTTCCGATACATGAGGCAGCCGATCAAGCAAGAGCTCATCTGCAAGTGGCTGGAGCCAGAGCACTCGGCGAAAAAACTTTGCTCCAAAACTTACAGCACCATGCACGAGCTAGTGACACATGTGACCGTGGAGCACGTCGGAGGACCGGAGCAAGCGAACCATATCTGTTTTTGGGAAGAGTGCCCGCGAGAGGGAAAGCCGTTTAAAGCAAAGTACAAACTTGTGAATCACATCAGAGTGCACACCGGAGAGAAACCGTTTCCGTGTCCGTTCCCCGGCTGTGGAAAAGTATTTGCCCGATCGGAAAACTTGAAAATACACAAAAGGACGCACACAGGTCAGTGGCTTAATTTCCCGTCCCTTAGGACTATTTAGTTAAATGCTAACCTCCTCCGTCACTATATACATAATGCAATGAAGCTGAAGTGTAAACGAATCGATGCACAGCAACTGGTTTATTAATGACGTGAGCTAGCTTGCAGGCTAAATAGAGACGCAGTTTGGAAAAAATACGGTAGACTTTTTTATAAAAAATATTAAATATGTAGTTGCTCATAAAGGATTTTCGCAGAACACTGTCACCATTATCACTGTTGTCAAGTGTTATTGAAGAGTTTTAATACAGGCTACTTGTATTTCGTTTACGCTAACAGAATATTATTTTAACAATAAGTCGTTTAAAAAAAAGTAGGGGGAAATATAAAGGTGGAGCACAGTGTTACTGTTTCTGATTTGCTTGAATTTTAATCATGTGTGTTGTAAAAAATAATGTATTCCTTACTCCATCAGATTGCTTACAGCTTTGCAACACATCCATATGTTTGGGGCCTACTGAGTCCAGTTTAGTCGGCTGACGAACATAATAATATGATAATTATAAATAAAATAGCGGTAGGGTACTGCCTTACGTTAAAAAGTAAAAGTATTTCTTTTCCACAGTAAATCGTTTATGGACATCAACTGTTTATATTGCAATCGCTCTAAGTTGTACACAAGTATTTATGGTCACATTGCAAACTGCTATAGCTACTCTACGCTACATTTTGGAAACCACAAACACTCGTTAAAAAACAGAACATTTGTTCGAGTGCTCAGTTATCCCTTCAGAACGATCTAAAGGGGCACGGTAGCATTTTAGGTAGGCTAGTGTTTTGTTTTGCTTACACTGCAGCTTTTATGTATGTGTTCCAGTTAGCCTACCCTTGGCGAGCCTACCCCCCTAAAGCTGACTTTAGAAAGAAACTGTCCAAAACGACTGTCAACAATTGCACCAAGGAACATGATGTAGTTTTTTACATGTATTTCTGAACTGTAGGAACTTAGGCATAGACTGTTTACAAAACTTGGAGATTGACCGCATGCAACAAGTTGTGAAAGACTAAAACTTTATACGGTGCCAAATGCGACGTATTATTAAAATGCTTTAGGTTTGTATAATTATTTTTTATTAAACGTGGGTTTTTCAGCGCTACAAATAATTTTTTTTTATTTTTTATTTATTTATAATTTTTTTTTTTGGGGGGGTGGTTCAGGTTTAGAGAAAGTCGATGCTCGCCAAATAATTTTGCTTAATACCTAACTCTGCTACGTGTAACGTTTCACTAGAAACCAAGATTTCTATCAGGTTTGGTGTGTAACCAACATCATGTATTATTTCTGTGCTGCATTCCCGGGGGCAGCCGTATTATTTTCTTGCTTGGGCGGTATTTGAATCTTTGCTTGTGGATACGGTTTCCCAAGGGTCTCTTCCTTGCTGCTTTCTTGTAGTACACTAATATTCTTGATTGGCTTTCTCGGTCCAACAGCTGAAGGTCAAATTGATATTCAGCAAGCAACTGTAATTAGACAGCAGCAATTACGTAGTCTTATAAACTCCTGGAGCTTATGTCCTTCGGAAATACGCGTGATGTGATT
This sequence comes from Enteromius thamalakanensis, assembly GCA_032357475.1. NCBI lineage: Eukaryota > Metazoa > Chordata > Actinopteri > Cypriniformes > Cyprinidae > Enteromius > Enteromius thamalakanensis. The sequence continues at coordinate 8,784,552 of JAUCMT010000056.1, forward strand.
AAATGTAATTAATTCAAACATTTCTATTGCCTGGCTGCCTTCTCCAGGAGCTATTATGGTTACAGAGGGACAAGGCCTAATAGCAGTTTAGGCGGTGGATCAGATGTATTTTATGAGATCTTTCTGCTCTAAATACCAAAGGTAAATGAAACTACTAAGAGAGCACAAGCTTTAAAGAAAGGATGCCCAATAATCTGTAATTGTGAAAAGAAATCACTGCTGTCTGAGAGTCTCTGTCACAAGGGGCCTGCCATGAGAGCAGTAAAAAGATAATCACGATATCATGGGGCTCATGTGACCTGATTTACCCTGTACAGTCTGACACATGCGTCTGAAGGACATTTGCGTATGTGCTCAGTAATGTGCTTTACTTGTATTGATCATTGTCACAACTGTTTTGTTGTTTTAGGTGAAAAGCCTTTCAAATGCGAGTTTGACGGCTGTGACAGACGGTTCGCCAACAGCAGTGACCGGAAAAAGCATTCCCACGTACACACGAGCGATAAGCCGTACAACTGCAAAGTCAGAGGTTGTGACAAATCGTACACGCATCCCAGCTCTTTGAGAAAACACATGAAGGTGCACTGCAAATCTCCACCTCCGAGTTCGGGTTACGAATCATCGACTCCATCTCTTGTTTCTCCTTCATCGGACTTGGGACGGGAGCCAGTTCCCTCTGCGCTCTCCGAGCCTCTCTCATCATCGTCCCAGCCGGCCAATTTAAGCGAATGGTACGTGTGTCACAGCTCCGGTGCCAGTGGCCCTCAGACCCCACCCAGCGGTTCATCCACACCGGGCCATACAGAGGGGCCAACGTACGGCAATCCTGAACGGAGGGACGCCTTCTAGTCAAATGTAATATTCTTTTGGCAAAGTGACTAAAAAGACTTTGACATCTTATCTTATTTGGACAGTCCGCCTTGGACTGGATCGTCGCACGATGACGCCTGTGGAACTCGGTTCAAAGAGTAGGCTTGTTCACTTTTACTGCCTTACTGAAGGATGCACTGGCCCTTTGACAGCTAATGTCACTGCCTAACCACCAATCGATATAAAACACGTCCCGAGTGTCTATGTTTCTAAATAGTGTACCGACCGTACGCATGTCCCTGTATTATTTTGTAAATTCCGCTTTGATTTCAATATCTTTTTAATTTATTTTTTAACCGGTAAAGAATTTCTTTTTGTATTATTGAACCAAAGTGCTTAATTATTAAACTTGTACAGCTGTAAATGATGACGTTTTAATGTCTATGTGTGAACAGTAATTTTGTAAGGTTTTGTCTTTCAGCAATTTTTAAATGTTTGCTACTATACTTTGTACAAAATTAAGATTTGGGATGATTTGAATTTCATAAAGACGTAGACTCTTTCCTCTTTTTGTGCTTTCACCAGCCAAGCCAATTTGATGGAAACAGTGTTATTGTATTTGATATGACGGTTCGTTTATGATTAGTCATTAATCAATGTGGTTATTTTGTGATTTTGTAAAACTTGTCAGCAATCCATTTTTATGAAAAAAAAAATTAATTATCAGAAGAGACCTTAAAATGTGTACCGAAATGCCTTGTAAGTTGTCAGTATTTTGAATAAACTGTGTATGATGCAAAGCTAAAAGACCTCCTACATTACACAGTAGTAAAAATAGATTTTTACGTTATATTTAAATTAAGCATCATCTAATAGAAAACACAGAAACCACTGGAACACGCACGATCCTAAAATGACTCAAACCTAGTAAACGCCAGCCAACTTAAAATGATTTTAATTCTCTTAGCGATAACTTGTTTTATATCCTTTTGTATCGCTTATACACACAAATATACTCCAGCTTTACACTCCAATTACATGGGCAGCAATTGATGAAAGAGTTGCATATTTTCACACAGACTTCAAAGAGGCTTTTATACAAAGAGACATTTTTTTTCACGACGGTGAATCTTCATGGTGAGTTAAGATTTCTATAGCAAAAGCCGAGTCAAATTTAAATAGTATGGGCTTCGGGGCTGTAGATTCCGTTTTGTCAGAAAGAATGTAATATTTCCTCTGAAGAAAGGGAACTACAAAATACGCTTTAACTTCATTTACACGGACATTTACCCTTTTGTTTATTCGATTGTTTTTTGTTTTATTTTGTTGGTTTGACAAACATCGACAAAGAGTGGGAATATTTGTCTTAATTTTCACTTGATGCAAAATACGATGTTTATTTAGCTATTTATTGCAATCACTTAAACTTATTGTTGCATTTCAGACAAAATGAACCATTTTTATCAACAAATGGTTCCACCAGTAACTATTTCTCCACGTTGAGTCTTTGTCCAACGAATTCAAAAATCTACCTCTATGAGCAGCTTCATAACTTTATTTGTATCATTACATTCTCAACTAGCTTTAAAACGTTTTGCAGATGAGCTCAAGAGTGTGTGCGACTGGATGTAGCGCGTTTAGCTTTTAAACGTCTTTGTTTTTAATATAGTGTAAGAGAAATACAGCGGGAAACAGCCGAACAGTGGCGCAGTCTAGTGTCAGAGCTGGTGTATCAGAGGAGAAAGGGATAGTTTGGTCTCAATTGAAGCAAGGATCCTTTGAAGTGTTTTTTTTTATTATCAGGGGGATTCTTGCATGTCGTCTAAACGACGCTGATGACATGGAAAGGCCTCTCTGTGTCACCATTTTGATCGCGCGATCTTTTCAAACGTGTTTCAAGTTTTTCATTCCATTCAACAAAACAAGAAGAGACGAATCTGACCAGAATCAAGTACTTCCAAGTAATATAAACTATCGACAAGCTGCCTCTCTGGGACTCCTGGTGAGTCTGAGAGCGCGCGCGCTCGTCATTGTGTCAAAGTTGCAATTAAAGGGGACAGAACAATATTTGTTTCTTTTTCAATTGTTTCGCTTTTTTGAATAGTATCCGCTTTCCCTATTCTCTTTCCGGTTACCCTAAACTTTTGCATCCACCAGTGTCGAACTGTATAGGAAAGCACGATTACACATGAGGAATTAATCATTTCAAAATCCAGCCTCAATAATCTCCTTAAAGTAGCTAGTTATAGCGCAAACAAAGGCAACAATTAATATCACAATTATAATACCTGTCTTAATAATAATAATAATAATAGGCTAATTATCATAATAATAATACATATTCAAACTACAATCGAAGCACTAGAAGTGAGTATTTAAAACACTGAAATACAAAACGCATCCTTTTAACTTCTAAAAAAAAAACTTATTAGAAAAGTTAAACTATAGTTTATTCACTTGTCACAATATGGTGGACTTGGCCTAACTATGAATGCACACTCTGATTACATCAAGCAACAGCCTACCTCTGTAAAGGAAGAAGGAGGAAAAAATCTTCTTTGTTAAATGCAAGCCAGGGCTCATTTGAGTGTGAAATATAATTTCTTTGTGAAATAATTGAGGCGATAATCACACTTCCGGAAACTGTCCTGCATTATTTAACAAAGCTCTTTTAATAGGGGATTAGCGGTTCTCTCCACACCATTCAACGCTCTATTTAATGTCATAATTACATGACAAGGGCTGACTGGAATTCGCATGCAAAATGACAGGACAGGTGCAATGACAAATAAATAAATATATAAATTAGCCAATAACACAAAGCAAGTTTAAAATAGAATAGGCTACTTTTAGACCTCTTTGCCCCCATACAACCTCCAACTCATATCTACACTAACTAGAGCTGGTTTCGCAGGTCAAATAGTTAAACAAACGAGTACCTTCATAATACTCACTAGCGTTAAATAAATAAATAAATAATGCATATTTTTGATTTCTCAAGCAAGAGTCGTAAGGATTTGGTGTAATAGGCTTTCAGCTCGAAACGAAGGAAAGCCAAGACAAGTACATTGTTCGTGTGTGTTATATTGAACATTTAGTTCCGACTGCTTTTGAGCTATTCGACAAGCATATGAATTATTAAATATATATACAGAAAAATAATCTACAGAATAAACGGTTTGCGTTTAAACACCGTGTATATGCAGTCCAAAATTAGGACGTCCCAGTCCACCATTTATGTATTTATTTAGCTGCAATGAAGTGTATATGATACCATTTTCTTTAAATGCAAACGTAATTAATTACAGTATAATATTACATGTAATTACATGCTAACTAAATGTAAATACTGCTATGAAAAATATATCCTTCCTGAAATGGTAAATATACCCAGGTTTAAACGTAAATATTGGTAGCAACATAAGTTTTCTTCAAAAGAAACACTAAACATAAAGTTTCAGCACCTGTAAAAATGGCAGCTAGGGAAGTTTTCATTGTGTCTCACGAGCAACAAACTTGAACTTAACACATCATGACATCACTTCCTGCACCTTTACGTTCGGAAGTGGAACGGAGAAGAGAAATGTTACTGGCGTAGACTAAATGAAAAGAAATAGCGAGAAATTACTAATAAATTGGGTAGCCTGATTGAATGCGCTCCTAAATAGTCAGATTACCGCAGCCTTCTATTCGGTGGCGCTGAGTTATTGTACTTTCATGGATGAAGGAGTTTTTTTTTCTCCAGTGAGAATCAGCCCCTATAGTTAGCAGAGTGAACACTGATCTCTAACAACCTTCAGATAATGTAGCAGAATGTACCGCACTACTTCGCACCTGCACTCTGAATGGGAACCTTCTTTCAATGTAAGATACGCTTGTTGGCCTTGAATCTCAAAGCAGCTGCTTGAATGAGCCGAGCGACCCGTGCTTATTTCGCTTCCTTTGATCTCTGATCTCTCTCTCTAATTTGTTCGTATAGTCTGCAACAAGGACTTTCTATTTGCTATTAAAACATTAGAGTCTATAAGGGCCGCATGAACAGGATGGATGCCATGCAAAGCAGCGCGCTATGTGGGGAGCATCCTGCGCTTCTACCAAAAAAAAAAAAAAACAGATTTCATGCATTAGTCAGTGAAAGCACATGTCATTGCTGTTTTATTTAACGGCAAAGCATTTAATAGAGGGATCCAATATCCAACATTGCACTCTCTAAACATTAAAGCCACTGAAAAGGTGATAATTTGCAAAATGCTTGACTGCTGATATAAGGGAGACGTTACACTTTCCCCCAAAATCTATTAGGTCCAAGTCAAGATGAGATGCAATGCCAACGCATATGTCTGCACGACTTTCATAGTAGGTAAGCTACCATGTTTTAGGCAACCTGCAATTATTTTCTTTCTGGTTTTGCCACATTCACCTTTTCACCTGACTAAAAACAAAACAAAGAAAGAACACGGTGTTTTGGTTCGCCTATAGTGCGCTGTTGTGTTTTATTTGATTTCTTGGTTTTAGCTGAAAATATTGCCTTAATGCTAAAATATGTATTTATTGATATTCCAAAGGGAAATGCCTCTATATCGAAAACATTGTTAACTCAGCTGGGTTTCCTTTAAGGACTCACATATATTACAGTTTAATTCAATGTACATTATTCAGAAGGGTCTACCATCGCACAAGCTGACACTGAAATGCAAACAAAAGTAACCAAATTAACTGAATTTCCATATTTTCAGGGCTCCCCTATGGATGGTCCACCTTAATCTCCAGATGCCTTCAACTGAATGGTCAAAACTGTGCTGGCAATAGGCCATGTAGGCTCCTAATACGATGATACAAGAGGCATCAATCAATGCAACTGTTCCAGCATTAAGCGTGCGATACAAAGGGGTAATGATGATAATGAAAAGTAAAAATAATGAAATCGTTTTTATGGGAGTATCAGATTTGTTTAAGTGGGCCATACATCATCACCATGGGCAAATGATAATGAATTGCAGAATGTGCCCTTCAGCGATTAAGTATTTCTGAAATATAATCTATCATCTCGCGCTTCATATTTCATATTATGAGCAACATATGAGGCGGTTTTTGTAGAGAAACGGAAAGGGAGTCGAGAACGTTTCTCGGCTATTAAAGTTTATTAAAGGCAGAGGAAGAAAGTGTGGTCCCCAAATGTCCGTAAAATGGGGACTTCGAAGTGCAAAAGTTTCTTCTTCCTTGTCATAAAACCAAAACATGCTCACTTTTAGTCTGTGTGACAGCACATTTGAACTCATTTGAGCCGTCGGCGTAAATGGTGTGAGGTCAAGAGAATGGTTGGTTCTTCTAAAAGACAGGCTTCCGTTTGAACATCTGCATCTGACTTGAACCTCTCAGAAACAATCCAATTCTATTTTATAGATTTTTGTCATATTAATATTATTATTAGTCAGTGCCTTCTCTTTCAGCAGCCTCAGCAACAGGTTGTAAAATGGTTTTGAATCGTGCAACTTTCTGCAGGTGTCAGGTTTCAGACGTCTGAGAGTAACAGTGGAGATTGACCTCTGGTCACCTGAACGAGGCATGTTTCAGAACTCTGCTGCGCGAGGAAGAGCCTTCGCACAGAAACACTGACACCCGCCATGGAACAGATCAATTTACATTTAAGGTAAAGTAGTGCATAGGGCAGGAGCCAACTGGATGGAGTGAGACCTGAGGTGAAAGAAAGAACATTGTATAAAATAGAATAAAATTTATAATACTATGTGGCGCAAACAGATGAGGCATCAGATATCATGCATCATAGTAACGCGTTTCAGACATGCAAATGCGCATTGCCAATGTGACGTTTTATGTCATTGGTTTATGTGCACTATTTCACACGATGTCTCGGAAATGTGCTGTGCATGGTGGAAGCACAGTTTGAGCAGGGGGAATAATTCGTGTGATCACTCTAGCAGCAACACAGACTTTGGGTCATTTCTTCATCTCCCGCAGAAAAGACATTACGCCTCTCATATTTACATACCCTGTAATATTTGTCAAACATTCATAAATTACAAATTAATGAAATGTTCCACAGCCCTCTGAGATCACTCTAATGAACATATGGAGTATTATGGGAATTTCTGACACATCTTTGTTAAGTTTAATGTCTTTTGCATCATCACGGTCTATTAAACAGCCTTATATCTGTGCTGTCAGTGACTATATGACCTGCTGAAGGTAACAACACACGATGCCGAAACCAATGACCCACAGCCTGAGAGGAACAAAGAGCTACACGACATGAAATTCATTTGTAAAATTAAAAGAAGCTATTTTATACAAATCTCTGCTTCTTAGAAGTTTATTATTATTTATGTTGTTTTTTTCTCCCCCCATCATTAAGAGATATATGTTTTCCTTAATATAATATATACTTTTATTGTCCTAATATTATCGTTAATTTTCTTTTGAGACAATAATAATTTGCACGCTGTTTTATTTATTTATTTAGTATAGAACAGGATATTTATATGTGTGTGGATTTTTGGAGGTGAGGCTTCGAGTGAAATGTCAACAGCCACCTGCGTGTTGTTAAAGCACGACGCTTGAAGGGGGTGTGGATCAATATTAATCACCGGCAAGTAAAGTGTCATTCAACTGCAGTTCATTTCCGCTCCGGCATTCTTTCTCTCCTTCTTTCTTTCTTGGAGCTACAGACGCGTGGCTAGGCTTCCAACATCGACTTTTCCAATTAGACACACACAAGACAAGTTATCTCGATATATGCACTCCCTGTTCTTGACAAATGACACGTTTTCAAGTCTGTCTTGAAGGAAATTCAAAGGTGTAGATAAGAGAAAGGAATTCCTGATGAGCGTCAGTATAGCAGCCTTTTCTGATGTACTTTAATGAAACAACTCATCGTAATATTTTGTCAATATGACAACTTCTTTTGTTCTTTTTTTATTTTTTTTTTTATTTTTGACAGCACCAAGACAAATAAGTCATGTTTGTAAGATAATATAGAAATGCACTAAAATAAAAGAAAAAGGTCAAGATTGTAATTATTATTATAATTCATAAACAGAGTTGTTCACAAATAAAACTTTTTTTTTCTTCACTTAAATCTAGTTTTAATTGTCGCCGACATTTCAAAAACATTTCCGTTACCACATGCTGCATCTAAACGTCTTGATCCTGACACAAAAGCTGATGATCTTTCTTTTTTAAGTGCCAAATCATCATAAAAAGGGCAGAATTATGTCTAGCGAGACTTTTTTCCCGTTGTGCACGAGTTAATTCATCAAAAGGAAAGTTTCTATAAGATTTTTTTCTCCCCATATAATGAAAGATTTAAATAATAAGTCCACCACTGTGACATTCTTTGGACTTGGGCTATTTTTCATAATACTCTTTTGTGTGGCTGAGGAAACTCCACGGACTGAGGAATAGTCTGAGATTTTCCCCATTATTTGCACAGATTCAGTGTTAACAGCTAGTTAAAATGTGTAGTTTCAGACGCTGGCTGTACCAAAGAACGACCTTTTTGACATAAAAATGATCTGAGACAAGGTAAGAACTATTTCATTTTTATTTTTCCTAAAAAAACAAAAAAACATCACAAACATGGCTAGCTGACCACAGAAAATGCATGTATTTGCTGGCTTGAGACACAAGGGAAACCAGAGATTAATATAAGCGTATGGCGGACCGAGATGATTTCCTTTTGAACATAATTAACTATATGCTTAAAATCAATTGTTTCCCGAGCCCAGTAAGGGTCCATGACTGCAAGCAGAGAGAGGCCTATTTTTGCACGTGTGAAAGCAGGAAGTAGCTCTACCTGTCATTCATTAAGACGACACAAACTCAATAGAGAGAGGGGAAGCTAGATTGGACCTCCTCGTTATACCTGCCGCGCAATTAGTGTTACTTGTTTCTTTAATCCGTCTGTCTCCTCACAGTTATAATTGAACTTGCGGAGCGAAAGGGAAGAACGCAACAATCAAAAACAGATACTGCCAATGCAGTGCATATTTGATTCATATTTACTACAGTATAAAAGCTATTATATCATGCAGTTCATATATATTACATATATATTCTAGATAGATAGATGGATGCATTGCATCGAGCGATCTTGATTTTATGGCTTGCAAATGATATCATGATTAACATTATAATTCCCCAAACCAACAATGCCATAGGCTCTTTTTTCTACGGGACGCAAAGTACAGTTGCTTGGTCATTGCCTTCCGCTGCCATACACAAGTATCTTGTTAGAGGTAAGATAGATAGATAGATACACTTAATTATTAAGTCTAGTTTTTACTTTCATTTCCCTCCTTTTTTTGCGACAGGCTTCAAACTTACACTATGAGAGATACTAAAGTGGTGCCCCGTCGACCTGTAGGTGAATCAGCACACACTTGAACTGGAAAAGGACTTGACCTTTGCCTTTATGTTGTGCTCCAGTGTTTGTCTAAATGACAATCGGTCTTTATAAAGGACGTGCGCAGGCCTGACACCTCCTTTTCATCAGATGGATGTTCGCACTGAGAATGAATCCCGTGGATGTGAATGGCTTCTAGATGTTTGTAAACGTTTTTGTGTCTGGTCTCTGTTTTCAATCAATATTAAGACTCTCATCGACGAGGATTTTTTTTGTGTGTGTGTGTGTGAAGAGTCGGCAGGGTTATTTGATACATGTGGTTAAGATGCATATGAAAATAGCAACGCCACTGGTATAACAGGAGATTGAATCATATTTGATAGTATGTATTTTAGGAAATGGATTAAATAAATTATAGTCGATATACGCGCTAAGTAGAAATAAACAAGACTAATGGCTCAATAAAAATTGCTAAACCTATTCCAACATTTCAAACGATATATGGTAATTTTATCATGCATTTCTCACATTTTTTTAGATAAGGGGGAAAGTACGTAATTGGTGAGATGTCCCCTTTAAATGGGGGTGGACTGAAGATTGTGTTCCTCAACACGCTGAAATGAAAGTAAAGCAGCATAAGGTGAGTTGTGAAACAACAGATCAATAAAAAATTCACGCGTATTTATTGTTTGTCAAGTTTTTTGAAGAGCACCGATAACGCATAACAGCTGTGGATCATAATACTGTCAAGTCAACGTTTTCTCCCTTTTGGCTAACTTATGAAAATCTTAATTTCCCTTGAACAACAGGAGGCATACCAGCTATTCTGTTTTGGGCTATTTCCAGAACGTTTGGTATTTTAATAGTACGATTTTGGAAATAAGTTATGCAACAAGTCAAGTTATGTTCGATTAAATGTAAACATTAATAACTTGTCACATAAAACTAATCTTTGTAGATTTGGTCAGCAGTTAAATTACAACCATGTAAATGTTGTCCTCTGACGTTTTAAACGTTTAAAATAAAATATTATTATTGGTGTTTTTTAACATTTCATATTTATTTATTTATTTTTTTAGAGAGATTCTACATGTTATAAGACAGTATAAGACTGTGAGAGGCGCGCCCGAGAGACAGAAAGAGAAAGAGGGTGTTGGAGGGAGGGAGGTTACTTGATTGCTCATGTAACTCAAACAGAGAGCCATGAAAGTTGACACTAAAAGCCGCATCTCGAAATGAATGTATGGTCTATATTAAACACGCTGGCCAACGGGGACCAGACGAAGCTCTGGATTTCGGGATCAAATTAGCCATAATAAAAGTTCATTTTGACTTTACAATTACTTTTACAACGACTTCGTATGATTTTACTAATGCATCTGTCTTCATCAAGTGGTTAATCTTAGATGTGCATAATTTGAAACTCCGCTGAAAAATTCTTAAACTGTATGACATCAATCATCAATTATCTGGTTTTCCACATTGTCCAGTAATATTAAGAACATCTAAAAGCCGGGACACAAAAGCCCCTTCTCTCCATAACTTTGTTCTTTTCACTCGGTAGATCAAAGAGCTCTAAAATTGGTGTCCAGGAGATGAACATTGTTGGGGTGACACGATGACAATGGGGAGTGAAAGTGTGCTGGAGCAGATATGTCAATGCTGGAAAGAAAGAAGCCGGGAAAGAGCTCTTTTTAATTCATAGAGCATATGAATTTGCCATGGATTACTGAGGGAAATTAAGCGTTCCGCTCGCACATGTCACAATATGATTCCACAACGCATTGGTGTTATAGATTAAACATTTTGCCTTCTATGGAAAATTAACGATTTTTATGACGTGCTTATGTATAGTTTTCCAAAGAAAGAAAGAAAGAAAGAAAGAAAGAAAGAAAGAGGCCTCCTTCAAGTCTATATTCTCTCCAGTGTACAGAACCTGCTGCTCCAACAAAGAGCTTAAACGTTGAAAAGCAGCTGAAGTGACTAGAACGTGGACATCAACAGAATAAACAATATTTGTATTCATTTGAGAAACGAGGGGTTTGAACAACAAGACAAAACCAGACAAAGACAAAAAAGCGACCATGAATACTGCCATTGTCCGTGGCTTTGAGATTCTGATTCACCATATCATAACCCCCGCGACGAAGAAAACATCAATATTCCCAGGGAAAGGAGATGTTTCTATGGAAAACCAAAGAATTTTAGCGCATAACAGATCTGGTGTAGAAACAGGAGGGAGAGAAAAAATGAAAGGGATCAAAGGGTGAGCTCTTGGGAGCGTGGATGCGTCTGTGAATCAAAGATAGACGATGTTGACTTTTAAGTACTTGGCAAGAATTGGAAAGGAGCCTGAGCCCCGTTTCCAGGACATTCTCCAAAGAACAGCCAAAGCAGTCGTAGACCCTCAATGGAGAGAGAGAGAGAGAGAGAGAGAGAGAGAGAGAGAGAGGAAGACTAAGTGCAACTGTATACAGATTTAAACTGAAAACATTTCAGGGTAACACAATGAATGCACATTTTTAAGAGATCGGTATCACATCAAGTGTGTAAATATAAATACATCGAAAATAGCACCAAACAGCAATTCTTAACAAATAGTAAATATAGCCTAGCAAATCTTATTTTATTTATTGTAATTTGGCATATAATGAAGAAAACGCTTCGTGAAACTCAACTCGCACGGCAGATTTTTCTCCAAGGCGTTTTATCCTGCATGTGCAGGTTTGTAACACATGCGTCTTTAATTCGTTGCTAAGTAAACAGCACTGAACCTTTTGTCGGACCACAACAGCTGCCCGGCCCACCATTGTACCGAGATAGACTGACCGCAGCCAGCTCAGTGCACAAGAACAGAGAGGGATGTTCAGCCTTCACCTCCTTCAGTGAAGAGTCTGTCAGTGGAGTTCACAATGTCTTAGTAAAACAGCCCTCCAGGAGAAGCGAGTGACGGAGAGCCTCGAGTTAGAGGACGGATGTACACACAAAAGAGCAGGCCGTGTAATCTCTGCTCCAAGTCCACATGATTATTAGCCAGTGAGTTATTGGTAATAATGTATATGTCAGGTTAGACGGAGCCTTCAAAATCTGCTTAGAAACAAAAAAGTATATTGGCTCCTTCCTCTAGGTCGAAATAATAATTCATATTTTGTTTTTATAGCGATTGCAGCCCACTTATTAATAATGACTTTTCATTAAGCCTACATTTTAACGAATAAAAAAATTTCAATTATTACACACAGATGCTAATGCTCATATAGACGCATAAAATCCCCGTGTTTGTGATGTAATTGTCTGTTAATTTATTGTATTAATTTATCTCCCGCGTTTCCATTTGCTCGGAACTTTGCGTTAATGCTTGATGAGGTACAAGAAGATTTGGTAATGCGGTTGGGTAGAAACAAACACCAGCAAACAAACACAAAGTATTTTTCATGCTCAATTTAACTGCCTGACACAGTTTCAAGAGTTTCACGGGGAGATAAAAGGACAGAGTAAAATCTTCAGCTGCATTCAACATGAAACAGACTGAAAACTGGCCAGATACCGAGCTTTTATCGTGGAGCAGTTTTACAAAGCATAAAAAAAGAAAGAATAATGCTGTCAACATAAAATATAATTGCTCATTAATAATGAGCAGTGCCTTATTTAAAGTAAACCACAAGTGTGCCTCTGTGTCTATATATTTATTTATTTAATTCATTTTGTTATGGGGGTAAATTTGTACCCAAAAGTGAGCTAAACCTTGCTAAATCTCCAAAAAAACTCCCTTTAAGATGTCCTCATTTGTAAAACTTAAAATTTTCTTAAAACTGTAAAAATGCAGAACTTTTTCTTTTAGGGTTAGGGTTAGCTTATATGTGACCCTGGAAAACAAAACCAGCCGAAGGTGTTAATTTTCTGAAATTAAGATGTATACATAATATGAAAGCTGAATAAATAAGCTTCCCATTGATGTATAATTTAGATGGATGGGGCAATATTTCACCGATATACAAATATATGAAAATCTGAAATCTGAGGGTACAGAACAATCTAAATGCTGAGAAAATCATCTTTAAAGTCGTCCAAACCAAGATCTTATCAATCCATATTACTAATCAAAAATTAAGTTTTAATATATTTTCCGTAAGAAATTGACTTCATGAAACATGATCTTTATTTACTATTCTAAGGATTTTGGCAAAAGAGAAATATCAAAATTTTGACCCATACAATGTGTTTTTGGCTATTGCTGCAAAAAAAAACAGTTACTTAAGGCTGGTTTTGTGGTCCAGGATTGCATATAATTTACTATTATCTGTATATTGAAACAATACATGTCTACTGTAATGTCTCCATTTAGATAGCTAAGCAAACGTGTGTTTGTGATTCACACATTGAGATTTTCAAAATAAGCTATAATGAAGATTGGCCTTTTTTAAATGGACGTTTAAAAACGGTCATCTAATTTTCATTTCTGAAATAAAATCATAATAATGTCATCAAAAAAGCATGCAGTCAGTCTACCACAGAGTGCCTTCATGGCAGCAGTGGGCGTAGGAGCGGGTGGGTGGGTGATCGAGACTTGTGGGCACAATGAATAGCAACAATCCTGCACTCCCTGAACAGCAGTGACAGGTATACTAAAGCTGTGATGACTTGTTGAACGTTGTTGTGCAGGTTTTAGAATTTACACTGATGGAGAAGACGTGTGGTGCCTGGTTCCGTATGGCACTCCTCAGGCGTGCCCCGCTCCAGCCAGGCCTGGAATGGTGCCCCATGCAGGGACTGGAGGTCCATGCACGACAGGGGAAGAATACGACCCTGTTGTTTCAGAATGGCCTCTTGATTTATGCTCGTCACAGTTTAAAGGGCTTGTCATGTCAGCAGACTCATAGGTGTTGACAGCCATACTGAACTGACTCGCGCCCATACTGTTATAGTACTGTTATTCTATAGTAATGCTCATTGCAGGGTGTTGCTCAAGCCCAGTCTAATTCCCAGAAGGCAGCTTATTCAAAACAACAAGCCATCTAGAATGGAAAAGAGTGAGATCGTGCTGCCAACTTTTCATCACACAAATTCAGAAGGTGCTTTTGTTCATTAAATGCAATTTAATCTTTATAAATTCAAATAACGTTTACAGGTTCCGTTGGGTTTATGTGTGAACGCCATGACCATTTGACTGCCTCTGTGATGCACTAGAATGAAGACATGCACAAAACTGAATTTCTCGCAAAAAATATCTTGCGATCTTTGTTGACTGTGCATTCCAAAGGTCGTAGTTCAAGAAAGCTCAGAGCATTTGGAGCTGCTGTCTCAGCCAAGTCAGCATTTGTCCGAGACATTCAGTTGCCCCGAGATGCACATGTTACTCCTGAAACTCATGGATAAATACAAAAGTGAGATTTCCAGTAACGGATTACGTAGAGAATTTGGGCATGTAAGCAGAAGAGCAATAATCTTCGATGAATGTATGTGTGCATGTGTGTACAAAGCTTCATGGATGACATCTCATATAGTGCATAAACTGTTGTCTGAATTTACATATTTTGCACATTGCAATTTTGGATATTTTGTATATTCTATTTTATATTTAAAAATGTGTTAGCGCCAAATTAAAAACAATTTATTACTCCTTCACATTTGAACCTATTTAAATTACACAGTCTTATTCACTGGCAAAATATTCTAAGTGTTATATGCGAGAACACCTACCTTTACAGCTCCAAGCACATGTGAGTTTAAAGAATCGGAATGGTGTTATACAATTCCATGCATTTATAGACCAGGTCATGTTGGCATTGTGTCATTATGACACTGTCACTCTGGCTGTTAAAGTATGCACCCTGAGGTGGACAGTATATCAAAGTGCTATGTTTGACATTTACAGAGCAAGGTAGTATAATCGGGCCTTATGCGATTATGAGCCCCAGTATTTATGCAGATGTATAATGCCTCATATAACCTAGACAAGTCAGGCTTGCAAATAATGCTTTACTGTTTGATCCGGCAGAGATGGCAATGAAAACATATGGGAATTACAGACCCTTCTGTTTGTAGGGACACAAATTGTAGAAAGTTTATCTTGAATCAATGATTTTCACTACACTACATGTGTTTTGCCAGACAAAACAGCTCTTCAAGCCAAGAAAATCGATTCTTCAGTCTAAATTTGGTTGTTACACTCTTAGTCGTGTAAGAGGTCCACACTATTAGGTTTTCATTGATTTTGTTTCAATGCCTCCTGAAGTCAGTAAGCGCTTTTTGGTGTATGAAGCACGAGATATGTAGTTTGTAAAGAGGGACTGGGGGGATGGGGGTTGGGTTGGTTTGTATGGATGAGTGGTGAACACATGAGGGGGTCAGTAGGGGCCAGTCCTTCCTGCCCTCTTCTTTTCCAACTCAAGGGCCCCTCTCGCTGGTGGGAACAGCATGATGGGTATGCATGGCTGCCATGCATGGGCCCCTGCATCTCACACATGTAAACCAACAGGCCGTGGACCAAGGCCTGAGAGAGGTTTGCTTTATACGTGGTGCGCTAAACATGTGTTGCGGCCAAAGTTGCATCAAAGGTCAGGGAGCTATGCTTTGAACACTTCAAAGCCTTAGGATGGGACTGTAGCTTTTAAGTTTTATGGCAGGTGTAAGCAGGGGTTGCTGACCAGCCCAGGGTGGTCCGTGCCCTGGTCTGGAGGAGTCAGAACGGAGGGGTGGGGTGGGGGGACTGAAGCCTGGCTGACCAGACTGTTCGAAACATCTCTGTGCGACAGGGCACATTTGGAGCGCCGGAGAGGCTGGAAGACATTGTGGACTGGCTGGACAGTGCAGACGTTCACTTCAACAGTCTCTGGTTTCAGAAGGTCCCAGCAGGGTACAGCCAAGGCCTGTGCCTGTCCCCCTCTGAAAGAGATACATTAGGCAGAGGGCAAGCCCCGCTGCTCTTCTCTCGCACTGGCTCCAGTACTGTCGGCGCACAGCTAGAGTCCGGCGAGTTCAGCGAATTCGGCATTCCCTGACACTTCCTCTTGTTTTGCGCCATCTAGATTGAAGAAACGTTAAAGGCTGACATTGCAACGAGCGGTAAATGCTTAAACGTTCCCTGTATTTCGCACCGCAGATTTGAAGTCTAATTCAAATCTTTATTTGGTTATTGAATGGGTTAAGTCTCTCAGAATGCTTTTTCAGCTGACTGAAGCTTTTCTGGACATGGTGAAAAAGCATTCAGAGCAGGTGTGACTGAGGCCTTTCACAGATGGTGTGCAATTCAGTTTAGTGGCTAAGATTACAAAATTCACAATCCACATCTAAAAATATAAACTATTCATATTTATTAAATCATTTAAGCTCTATGCTTTATTTATATATTCACCATTTCACCTGTTCACCATTGCTACCTCAGCACTGTCAGAGAGGCAGAAATGTTGTTGTCATACTTTAAAATCATCCTATTAAACACAGCCACTTTTTGCAGCATAAGAGATATTATCGTTCTCAAATGCAAAGGTGTTTTTTTCACTCATCTGTTGTGACATGAAAACTATAATGTCACATAGAGATGATTAAAAGAACATTACCTGAGCCCTGTGATTCCCTGAATGTACAGCTCTTTGCTAAATTGGTTGTTTTCTGTTCTTGATTAATTGAACTTCCAGAGTCACATTTCAGCGTGCTTTTTTTTTTTTTGGTCCCCAGTCATCTCTTATTATTAAAGAGAAATTCTGAATCTCTCTCTTGGAGTCCAATTAAGGATTTGCATTGTGACTATATTTTTCACTTTAATTACTGAATATAAAGTGGAGCGTTGACTTATTTCCTTATTTATCAAGCAAGTGCAGAATAAAAGAGTATTCATCAAGTAAATAGATGGCTGCACCTGTAATTGCTTGCGACAACACAAAGGAAATATGAACATCTAAACGTCTTTATGGACAGTATAATAAGCATTAAAGTAATTAAATTTAGCACAAACGACTCAGATGTCAAATATTGGGAGAAGCAAGGTGCGCTTATTCCAACGTATCCGTTCGATATCGGACAACATCAACATTTGGAGAGTATAAAGGAGCTAGAACAAAGAGCAATCATAATAAGCCCCCACACACTTAATCTAAAAAGGGCCATTGTTATCCAGATTGTCATGCAAACTAGCTGGCTGGAGCAATCGCAAAGTCAGTGTTCGGTATCATTAGATTCTCGCAGCCAGTAAATCTTCCCCTCCGAACCCTTAGCATTACACTGCGGAGTTATAAAAATCTGCAAGGCCTCATGGGAATTCCCGGCAAATGCGCAGTCGACGTTATTAATTCCATTATACCCCACGTTGGGAAAACAGTAGGACTCGCTTTATAGTCATGGTGGCAATGTAAAATGGCTCTTTGTTGGGCTTGCCAGAGAGAGTGTTGAAAATGTGGTTTACAATGATTCCTTGTGATAAATGCCTTGCGTGGCTTAGTAGGATCTAAACCGGACCAGGCCTCAAAGATCCCAGACAGAGAAGCAGGGTAATGCTGTTAAATCTTAATGGCTTGAAATTGTTACAATTTCCTCCGAGGCTCTTATTACTCTTGCTTTCCCTCTCGTTCCCTTTCTCAGAGTGGCTGAATGCACAACAACCCAAAAGGGGTCTCCTACGGGTCCACGGCATAAGGTAAATACTAGAAAAACAGCTACGAGTACCGTTCCCTAGCCGAGCTCTTGTTGATGGGATGGGAAGCTCGTTTGGCTGATGACAGCAGATGAGGATGGCCTGCAGAATTTAGTTGCTCGGCTTCCTGCTGTACGCCCGATTTTCTTTGCCACTCCACACCAACTCCTTTGTGTGACCCTGCAAATATCCTCTGGGCCTGCTCATTACTCTATGCAGCCAGCACAGATCAGCACTCCGCTTAATTTGGCACCCCTGGATCTGGTCTCTTCAAAACGGGACTGTGGATGAATAAGGGAAGGCAAACTCCCTGGTGCTTATAATCACACAGTCTCCGATACATGCCATTGTGTTTGCGAGCATATTGTTCTCGGTTTCCGCGTCCGGCTTGTGCGTTTTAAGGATTAGGAAGTGGCTTGTTGGTGTTGATGAGCTGATCACGTAACACTCTGGATTGCGAGGACGGGAGCAGATTGCCACAAATATGGCCTGTTTGGCTCAGCGTTTGCTGGTTCAGTTGACCAGAACAACCAAATATGAGAGGAAACCCCAAATATGCTGAAAATCAGTGGTTCGTTTTCTTGCTCTGGGAATCCCAACTTTATCAAACTGATCATACAAATGATGCTACGCCTACTTCATTTTGGTCCTTGTTGCCGAACTTCGTTTTTTGTAAGTAGTCATGGGCACTGTGCCCTGGCCTCTCTGCTGGTGGCTGGCATGATGAGTCTGGGTGTGACATGTGCCTCCATCTGAAAGAGCGCAGCAGTGGCATCACTAGACAAGAGGTGTCCATTCACGCCATTGAAAATGGAGAACCCTGCAGAGTCGATGCTCTCTTCCTGGCATCGGTCGTGGCACCAATCACTGCTGATGGCGTGGCAAGTCACTTCGGAGAACAAAGCTTTATGGGTTGAGCTTTGAAAGAGAGTGCAGAGATGGGTTGGTTAATAAAATGTAAAAAGCTCTATTTTTGATTTCTCTTGCTTTGTGAATATCCATTCAGAGTGATGTCTTATGCGTCTTTATCTTCACTGGGGTGAAAAGATTGCAGGTGGACTTCATCAGAATCAATGCCATCACTAAAAGATAAAGATGCAACCATAAATGTAAGGAATTTCCAGAGTGGACTTCAAAGAAAACTCAAATCACAGAGCATTTCTTTTCTGCTTCCTGTAACGCGTTGCTCTGTAATTTTCTCGGTTATACCCGCTGTTTCTGGGTTTACATCAAGGAGCGAATCCCATACGAAACAATTAGGGAATGAATTCCGAAAAATGAATATCTCCTGAATAATAGCGAGTGGGTATTTAAAACGCATTTGTAAATTTTCAATTGGTCTCACTCAATGGGAGACTGTGTCATTTTTTGTTGAAATGAACAGATTCACATTCTCTCTATGAGAGAGAAAGAGAGAGAGAGACACATTAAAAACATGTTGATGTGACCCAACGTGTCAGATATAATTTTGGGCTTTCTGGCATAGCCTACTCTCTGCATGATATGGTCTATTTTTGCTGGAGGTGGGCCAAATCTGTCTGTTCACTGGAAAAGTTGCAGAAATTGGGATTCTCTCCAGACTCCCCGGAGGAAGTAATCTACATTGCAGAGTCCTGGGAGCGCATGAGCTTTAGAGGAGAGGGACGTGGGTGTACATTCCTCCTTGACTGTGCTTACTCAAATGTCACCGCGCAGCCAACAAGTTTACGGAAACTGAAATGCTGATGTTTTAATTAATAGGGTACAGGATCGAGCTGGTTTCAAAGTCATTGTTTCAATGTCAACTTCATTTGAAACCTTGCAATAAAATGTGTTAACAGCACTGGTCTAAGAAGGAAGCAGTACTAACTTGCGCAATGACAGGTGTGAAGAAGGCTGACCTCTTGGCAGGATCTTGACCGATTCTTACCAACAACGCATTCCAAATGAGTCGACTCCCAATATGCCTATAGGGTATCTGGCCAAGTGCACGTTGACCTCTGCTAACAAACAATCCTTGAAGGGATGTCATTGTAGACGCTCTGACTCATGATGATATTAGTCGTAGGGCAGGATACATTAGGTTTCTGTCCACTTGAGGGTAATGAACCTTACATCGCATCTACAGGCTTAGTGGAGCAGATTGCTCATTTAGGACTCATATAAAGCATTGCTCATTATGTTAGCCGCTAGACACCCACAGCAAGGCAAAGATAGCTGGATGTTAACTCTTGAACAACACGAGATGTTCATTACACAGGCAAATAAGAGGTAAAAGAGCGTCAAGTTTCCTCCAAGTCGTTTCCATCAGGTCGGATGGCGGAGTGTAACTTTTTAAACTGACCATTTTTCTTGCTCAGTGCTCTGAGACGCGGGGGGTTGGGGGTTTAATCGTCAGAGTGAAATCATAGGTCTACAGATGTTTTCAAGATGTTTTTCTGTCAGTAGCAGATTATCCCCTGTAGCAAAATCTCATTAAACTGCAATTTAGCGAGCTGTGCTGATGTTGCCATCAACTAAAATTAAAGGCATTAATTTTTCAAAAAGAACTTCTCGCAACAAATGATACAACACTTCGAAAGACTGATTTGCCCAGGCATTATTTGTAAAAAATTAACCGGCATTAACAGAGTGAGGGAATTGGGTGTGAGTGGCTCAGGAAATGTGCAAATCCGTCCATTTAGTTGGAGAGGCGCTGCACGGAGATGTGTGTATTAGGGCTCCCATGCTGGGCCAGATGAGGGAGGAGAGGAATATGACACCCTGGCCTGGGTTATGACACAGACACATGCAGAAATGAGTCCCCATGCATTACTTCCCTCTCCATAACCAGGGGAGAGCAGCACTTCGCAGACTGCCACTAAAACTAATGTAGCACAAGATGGTATGGCACAATTTCCAAGCCAAGGTTAATGAGGAAACTATTCAAATATGTCCTGCTTTGGCCTCATCTTTGACTAATTGTGCTCTCATTCATCTACTACACCAGTAAATTTAAGTGAATTCTCAATAAACTCAACACCAGTGTGCTGTGTTACTGTTAGCTATTGGCTAACTGCGCTCTTGAATGTTTACCAGCCGTAGCTATTAATAATAGCTATTTAAATATTAAATATTTACCAAAAAAGAAAAAAAAGTATTCAAAGGTATATTGGTCAGATAAACTGATAGCAAGTGAAACCAATTTAATTTAAAAATACATGATAGATATAGATAGACAGATAGGTGATAGATTTCTTTCAAGTGTTAATTTTATTATTATTATTAAAAAACAGGTTTTTAATTTATTAAACAATGTATAATAATACAAACTAAGTTAAGAAGTATATGAAAAAGTAATTAAGGCAAAGAGAACAGCTTTCAGTTGGTAAAATAATTACATAACAAATCTTATTATTTGAACATGGCAAAATATTTGCTCTGTGAAAATTCTCTTACGCATTTAAGCATTATGTTGCCAGATGTTGGTTTTTGATTGTTATTCTTGGTAATATTAATTAATTCGAATTATAGGTTTTTGACGCACATGGAACTAATATATATATAATGGCCCTTCACTTGGAAAGATATCACATTTTACTAAATTATTAGATATATCATTATTAGATACATTAGGGTATATTATTATTATTATTATTATTATTATTATTATTATTATTATTATTAAAAATCGGATTTGTTGTTGCAGTTTTATATACTAAAATAACAAAACCATGTTCAAAGAAAAAAAAACCTATAACACCAATATAATAATAATAATTTTAAAAAACTGTTACCATTTCAGTAATACTTATAATAAAAATGTAAAAAGGTAAGAGGTTTCTGGCACACAGTAAAGTTAAATACACAGCGCTAGAAGTGCATAAAATAACTTGAACTGTGATGTCTTTAAACGCTTGATAATTTCAAACTGCTCCTGGCTTTCAGTAAGGCACGGGGTCCTAATCTTCACCACAGAGCAGGAAGCTCCCGGGAAGTAAGCACATGATTTATTGGGAAGGAGAGCTACTGCAGACCACGTTAGGAACGTAAAAATACAGGCAGAGTATTGTTATACACTGCGGTGATTTATACGCGCATTTATGATAGGGAAACGGCGCAATTAACATTCAAAGACTCTGGGTCTAATAAACGCACACGTGCACGCTTTTCACTTCCACGGACATAACGTTCATGTTTATATCAAATAATAGGCACGGAAATTGCGAATCTGCGACCTTTTTTTCCCATCACATGCTGCATTAAAATGTGGTTCAGCAAACTGGAGGCGTACAGAGATTTGACTCAATGCAGAAATAAATTATTCATACATTAAAATTAGTAAGTGTCCTTCTACGATAAAATCATGTTTACATAAAGTGCCTAAATAAATATAATTGCATATTAAATAACTGGGGTTAAATATGAATCATTTATTATTTAAAACACATTTTATTATTATGATTTCTGTAATAACGAATACTTAATACAATATGAACAAATTATTATCGTTATTATTATTACTGCAATAGTAGTTAGCAGCTGATGAGGATAAGAACTGAAGGAAGAGTAGTACAGCAGAAACCTACCCAGGCTTTTTCTAACAAAAGTGAATGTAAATAACAGCGTTTTACACTTGAGGGACTGTTTGACGACAGTTAACAAAAGCTAAACTGGTAAAGAATATGAGAACAGTCTCGGGTGGATATATGTTTAATTAAGTTAACTGATGAAAAAGATGGCACAGCATGGTGCTGGAGAACTCTCTCAAAGCAATGGCTCTTCTGGATTCCGTGGGCCCTTTTCGCCGGGGCATTATGCCAAATGTAATCAACTAAATATGATTGGTCTCGAGCAGAATATTTTCTGCTTTAAGGTAGCTTTTTTCACCCTTTCCCTCCGTTTGTCTTCCTCTCCTTTCCACAACCACCTGCTGATGAGGGTTAACTTTTTCAGATCCTTCTTCTTTTAGGAGCTCGAAGGCACGCACACATCCTGAACCAGCGCTTACAACGGCATTGTCGTGTTTGTTTCATCCTCAAAACGGAAATAATTTGCAAAGAAAATTATAGGCCTCAAGAGAGCGGCTCTTTTGCATACTAATTTTGTTAGACTTATCTCCCGTGGACCCAAGTATACGGGGAAACCATTAGGGAGTGTGCGCGCATTCATTTGTTCCTTTTGTTCATGAAGAATGAGTGGCCCCTGTCTCATCTCACCTTGACGGGCCCTCTGGAGAACAATGGACCAGCAATCTTACACATGAAAAGTCGTCACTTTAAATAAACACATTCTTTTATCAATTAGCCAATCCGCGGTGAATAATTCATTTCAATATACATTTTTATATGGCAACCGTATAACTGATCCGCGTCGTGTCTCGTATGTAGGAAATCTGCAGACCCCACAGTCAATTTGGACATGAGGTATACAGACACAGTTTTTTTGTCTGGTTTGAGCCCCCCTTTGCACCACTGAGGGCACTAATGCCACCTCCACCAGTCTGAGACCACCGCTCAACAGCATGGAGTCCAGGCAGCTGTAGCCCTTTAAAAAGATCAAGCCTAATCTCGCTTTTAAAAATTGTATTATTATGGTGGGAAATTTTGAGAGCGACGGCTTCCAAAAAATCATAAAAAAAAGCAGAGGTCCACAAAATGTATGCACGTTATGACAAGCCGTTAACCAAAATTGGGATTTTCAACGAATTATGAAATAATTTTAATGAGTGCAGTTGGTATAAATTAATATTTTCATTTACATGGGAAATCAAAGGGATTCAAAAAATACAAACAACCTTTCCATATTATTTCCAGTTAACTTTTCCACACACACACACACACACACACACACACACACACACACATATATATATATATATATATATATATATATATATATATAAACATTCTACAATCCCCCCCAATTACATTATTTCAAAATAAATGAGATGAAATATGGTGTAACGGAAGTCATCAATACGTCTTTGACACACTTGAACAAAATGTTACTTGAAAAACAGATAAAATAAATCGCATTTCTTTATTTAATTTACAGCGCCAATGAAGTCCAATCAATAAATCAAAAAAGAAGACCAATCAAAATTCGCTATGCAAATATAACGAGAGGTCACTGCGGTCAGATTTGGAAAGGTGGACGCTTGCCAACGTAAGTTAATAAATTAGATTTCCAGATTTCAGTGTCGTAAATTATAGCATAATTATCTACTACAGAAAACAGATTTGATTTTATGTCTGTAAATTTAGCGGTTTGGTCAGTACTAATTCAACGCTGTTTTTGCAAACACTGTAAATATCTTAATAACGCATATATGCGTATGTGCCTAAGCAATAAGCCACTGACTAATATTTATATGCACTAATTAAATAAGTATAAGTAAAATCTTTTATTTACATTAGTTTATTTGCACCCGAATTGGAATGTGAACGAGAAATAAAACCAATACATTTGCTTTCACAACGGTTTCTGTACCGAAGCTGTAGCGAGAGAGAGAGAGAGAGAGAGAGAGAGAGAGAGAGGCGGCTGGGGGTGTTTTTTAAGTGGCCACACAGGGGGAGAAATCAAAAGAGATTACCAGCAGGTGGCGGCAGCATAACGTTCCAGCTGCCCCACCCCTTCTGCCTTCCAGACCGCTAAAAGCTCATGGCATTTTCCAATGATTTATCATATTTACCTATCCAAATGATTCACATTTCATTGTTTAACATCTCTGTAGCAAAATCAAAAGTAGCCATGGCTAATTTGTGCACTTACATCAACAAAAGCTGATTGGTGTAGCTATTGCAACATCATTTTACCAGTCAGGCCAAATCAGACATTCTAAGGTCAGGTCATCTAATATTTATATATATATCTACATATGATAGATAGCATATCCAAATCACTATACGTCAGCTTATGCACCCCCAGACATTTAGTAGGTTTTAATGCACAGAGGAGCACTTCAGCAGTCATTGTTTTCTGACCTCTGCAGTGACTTTCCCGTAGTGACGCCGGTCCTGATGCTGCGCTCAGGATGCATCTCATCTCCATCAGCCGGTCCAGCTCTCTGCAGGTCCGGCGTGCACAGGATGGCCAACCCACAGCAGGTAAACGGTGTGGCATTTAAGACGTGATGTATGAGGGTAATTAACAAGACAGGGCAGGAGGGAACTTAGGTCACTGCGCATTTTAGAGAAAAAGTGACACTAGGCTCTATTACTTCCTACAATCAGACACGTGGGCACGTTTTTTTTTTGTTTCCCGGACTGCACTGATTTGAGTGTTAGTAGTACTACACGTCTCTCTCTCTCTCTCTCTCTCACACACATACACAGACATACACACACACACGCACGATTTCAGGATCCCTGCAAGTCTTTATTTGACATATGTGCTGCTTATCAACACGTTTACAGACAACGCGTTGAATCACACGTCTATTTCAGTTTTTGATCCCTTGATTAGATGCAGGAGATATTAAACATATGTTATCGCTCTCCTCACCCTGACATGGTGTAACAACAGTATAAGGTTGGGGTTAATTACTGAGGTATGGTGTAATAACGAGTACAACCGTGGTCCTTTTGTTTCAGCACCTTCTAATGGATTGACAGGAAAGGTTGTCCTCGTTCCAGCTCTTTTTTTAGGACTACTGTACAATATCTGTTCCATCTCCAGAGGTCAATTATCTCTAGACTAGCTGTACATCTCATACGGAGCCCGAGGTTGAAAGCTCACCATATGTGGCCTGACAGTTAGGTTTTATGTCACAATATTTTCAAGATCGCAGATTTAAACAGATTGGAGCGAATGAAGGTGAGAGTGCAAATAACGCGGCGAGGACGTTACAAAAGAGCAGTTTATTGAAAATTAAGCAAAAGCCTAATTGCGTCGAAAGCCTGTTCACTTCCCGCATCCCTGATGGACCGAGAGGACAGTGTGTCAAGAAGATTAAAAATGGAGAGTGGAGGAAAGAGTGGAAATGGGGGTGCCGAATGAAAGGAAATAACCCAAAATTTAATAATGTGCCGGACCACCTCTTGTGCGAGTACAAGCGTAGCATCTGTGTCAGATGTTGTTAATTAACGTCAGTATGTTCCTCACCGGCGCTCGGCTTCCTGTCGTCCACACGGGGCAGAGCCCGGTGTCGTGGCGCACTCGCACAGGGGTGACGTGTATGTGTGTGTTGGGGATAGGGGGGTGCTCTGGTAATCCCACTCATTAGAATTCCAATCTGTGACTCGTCGAGGGACCGCTTCTGTTGGGGACCACCACAGCAACTTATCAATATGTATTTTCTCTCTGTACCCCTCCTTGCAAGGCCAGGATGTGAACGTGTGTGTGTTTTGCTGTTTGTGCAATTACAGCTCCAACCCATGGCCATCAGAAGGATGACAAGATGAAGGATGTAAAATTAAGGGTCAGTCTCTTGGCAGTGGTGTGAGCCATGTTTGTAATTTCATTTAAATTTCCGTTCTTTTATTATTAAGTCTTTACAGTTTAGTACTGCATTTTTGGGTAAAAAAAAAAAAAATATATATATATATATATAAACTTAATTTTTAACAATTCTCAGAAATCATTAACTTATGTACTTATATATATTATCATCTTTTAAAATTTTTATTGAGAAGTATTTTTAAACATACTGATTTCACAATATTTACAGTTTTCTCTATTCATAAGCTTATTGGTTATTTTTCTTGACAACAGCCAATGAGGCACATTGATTAGTAACGTCAATATATCAGCCTTATACTAAAACCAAATTTTGCATCATTTAACCCATCGCATAAATGCATTTATCTATTATATTTCATTATTTGATTGAAAGCCTACACAAAGACAGTTCGGCATTTCTATTTTGCTTTAAAATGAGACGAGCACTATCACTTATTGCCGTATTTATCATGCCACTCATATAAAAGTACTGACACTCGTATCATTTTTGCTAATACTGATTGATAACTTCTCATGCTGAGCCAAAGACAGTCGGTTATGAATTATTACTTCTGAACAAGTCAAACAGGTTTTGATGAAGCAAGAGTTTTCAGCTAACTCTAAAACAACATAATTTATCCTGTCAGTCATCATGATCAAATAAGAGACATTAGCCATGACAACACGCACTTGATTGATCTATTTCAGAAGTTTATAAGCCCTTATAATTCCCTCGCATTTGCAATCGCTAGGAATTTAAAGTCAGTCTCGATGATTGATCACTCGATTTTAGGATAAACAGCTAGATGCGCCTTTAAAAGTAAGATTACAGGCTCGGAGACACTTTGCAGTCAGGTGAAGAAGTTTCTTCTTGTTTCATCTTCAGCGTTACAGCTGCCCTCGCAGGCGCTAACGTGCGACCCAGCTGGCGGTTTACTCCTTAAGTGTTTCTGGGTACAAATCAGGAGTTGAAAGTCAGTAAATTATCTTTAATGCTGGCAAAAAAGCAAGAAAAACGAATAGGCTATTTTCTAAATGATGTGGTGCGCAGTCCTGCGATCATCATGATGTTGTAGTCGCCTCCCTGTTGATCTGATAATTTGCCGAGCTGTGCACCTGGTGAGTCTTATAGAACGGCAGACTCTGGAGGAAGCGCTAAGCTATGTTATATGCATGAGACGGAACATCTAAAGACATTTAGAGCGGAATAAAATCAGCGTGGAAATAGATCGAGGATGGTACAGGACCAAGATGGCTTCACTGTACCGTCGGCCGTGGGCAGACTGCACTTTAATATGGATACACTCATGATGTGATGCTTTTGAATGGACTACTGTAGTTCCTCCTCGAGGGGCCTGTAACCCTCAGCCTGGGACTGATGATAAAAGCCGAATGGTTGCGGCTAGCAGATGGTGGATGGGTTCGAAACAGCGACTAGAGTGAAGGGCCCCCAAAGCACTGCAAAACTGGGTGCTTACGAGTCAGAGCTTTCCTTCTGTTTATCGCCGCTGCTTTTTTTTCTGGTGTTGGTATACAGTCATGGCGGAGGTGATCTTATTTTTGGGGGGTGGTTTTGGTACGGCTTTCCAAATGGATGTCTGTCATGGCAAGCCTGGAATGCGTTTCAGAGCCACGCACCTCAGCACTAATTTTAGGGTTGGGGACCACAGAGTGCGAGCGTGCTGTTGCCATGGCGACGGACGACTAACCGCGCCGTGCTCTCTGCACTGTTGGCCCCTCCCGATCATTAGCCAGACCGCCGCCGGTTCATACCGTATCTCTGTAATCCCCATCATGAGTGCCATCAACCTAATTGTACACTAAAAGTGATGCACTTATTTATGTCTAATTGCCGAGCTCGCCATGCTTTCGTAATAATTAAAAGTTCAAGGTAAATGTACAATAGTATTAATATCCTTTACAGCTGCATAATTTCAGCTCATCAGCACACCTTCCCCTTGGGAGAAATCTCTTTTTTCTTTTTTTTTTTTTTTGGAGGGAGGGAGGAAAATCCAGATTTAAGACGGCAAGTTGATCGATTATAGTGTCGTGTTAGAAAAATTCAATTTAACAATGCAAAGTAAATTAGCGCTTAAATACGAAAATATGCATCAAACATAAACCACATAAACCCTACAAGGAGCCAAAGAAAGCAGCTTAAGGAACTAAAAGGAACAGATTCTTGCATGAGAAGCCAGTCATTTCACGAGCAGCCCTGGTGATATTTGCAGTCAGGCTGCAGATAACCGCCTGAGCACTGTCTCTGCTCCCCATCACTCTCCTTTTGTATTTTTAGACGCTCCTTTATGTGAGAACAATGGCTTCCATATCAAACATTTTAAATGATGCTTGAAATACCAGTCACTTGACTTTGATGTCACAGGCAATTAAATCCGACCTTCCCCTTCCCTGTTAATAACAGCAATCTCGCCCAGTCTAGTACCTAATTAATATGTGCTATTTGTCACTTTGCAGTGACACGTGTATTTCAAAAAGAGAGAGCCGTGGAAGGATAGTGCAGTTGGAAGGGACCTTCTCTGTTATTAGAAGAAAGATGTCACTCGCTCTTGTCTTTCTTCGTGATCTGCGCAGTCTTTCCTTCTGTCTCGCGCTGCCATTTTGTGGGAGAATGCCACAAGACAAGCGTGTGGGCACGGATGTGTGACACATGATGTCTTCAGCCATTTCTTCTGTCTGGTGCATGTGCTCTACAGTGTTTGTAAACACTTTTTTTTTATTTTTATAAATGCTATTCCTTCAGTTAAATTGGATCTTAGTTTGTCCTAAGCCTTTTTATTCTGTCGATGACAATAAAATATTAAGAATAAATTCTGGTTAAATGCTACTTAACCTCTGTCGAATAGTTTCAACTGTACAATACTGTACAGAATTGCACTCACAATAGAATTCTATGGGCTCTGAAATTATTAGCTCACAATAGTTAAAGGATAATTGGTGATGTCATACTTCTTGCAAAGAGTTCAAGACGTTCTTATTATTAATTAGTCATTTAAATGAGACAGTGGGAAATAGATGAAAATGCCACTGTATCTACTCTTTGTATTAAAAAAGTTTCAGGAAAAGTTCAAATTTAATTGAAAGACATGTTTAAATTAAAAAAAAAAATTTTTTCAAGGTAAACATTTTTCAAAAGCAAATGTTTTTGTGGAGTTGCACCATTTTACATATCAGGAAATACTTGAAGTAACCCCAAATATGGTGGAATTATGTAATGCTTTGGAGATTTATTGACTGGAAAAAATAAAATGAAGATGCATTCAGTAGCTAGTAAGTAGGGGCGTGGTGAAACACTTATCCCATGAGATGAGACACTGGGTTCACGAGAACGAGCCGAGATGAGATTTTTAAGACTTTTTAAAATGAATCCTCAATGATATTGGGAAAAACTGTATTTTATTCAACAAAAACATTCCAGAAAAACGCAGGTGCAGTTTGTAATCAACGTTTTGAAATTAAACAATTTAAATGAATTAAATGCTGTAATAAACAACACGTGGTGAAGTAAATAAAAATAAATCTAAAAAAAATGTCAAATAGTATTTTTATTATAATAGTAATATAGTAATTTTTAGTATAAATAAAAAACAAATATTCCTTTAAAAGCAGGGTAAGCTATTTTTCAAGTCGGTCCGAATACCTAAACAAACTTGCCTACAGCAAACGCCGCGCCAGCTTAGAGGCCAAAGTATACTCCGACATCTGCATTACACTATTTTCGTCATCAGCGAGGGCTGGGTGTATGCTCGAGAAGAACACTGAAAGAGTGTAAGTCAGTTGCGCATGTATCGAACTCGTCCGTCCGCACTACTCCGCGATTGAGTATACTTTGCGGCTTTGAATGTGAAGTATACCCGGGGCCTTAAGTCTGCCTACACTGGACGAGATAAAGCAACCATGGAATTTGTGTCAGCACATCATAAATAGGACGTGGCAGCAGTTTCCCGTCGGAGATTTGTTGCGTCGCATCATACCACTATCATGAAGATATTGCCAAGTTCTCGCGAGATCCCGTCACACCCCTACAGTTAGCATTAGCATCAGTTCTCAAAGTAGTTTAACTACAGATACCACAACAGTACTAGATGCCTCACTGTCATCTATCAACATGGTTCAGCATATCATCATGAGTTTTAACTGTACTGATACGAGTGTGATTTAAAGACAATTTACACAACAATACCTGCCCAACTCCAACACATCACCTCCCAGGATTTTCTCCATAATCAAATTTTCCCTTTGTGAAACTTCTCACTTCAGGCATTTTCTGCTTCTTTGTTCACCCAGGTCTTATTAATTGTCCCTGCTGGTAAATCACTAAACATAAATATGTTTTGTCATTCACATTAACAAACAGCAATATGCTACTAGCGTGTCTGCAACCAATAAGAGTGAATATTCCCTACTGCGTACAAATATGCTGTTAACGGCTAATTGTGGATACCATGGTTTAACTACATCAACAACCATGTTTTCTTTTTATTAAT
This sequence comes from Enteromius thamalakanensis, assembly GCA_032357475.1. Taxonomy (NCBI): domain Eukaryota; kingdom Metazoa; phylum Chordata; class Actinopteri; order Cypriniformes; family Cyprinidae; genus Enteromius; species Enteromius thamalakanensis. Next base: position 8,815,258 of record JAUCMT010000056.1, read on the forward strand.
GAAGATTAATTTCTGAGGGTAGCTATTGCCTTATTAATAAATTTGTACCACACATTTGTACTTTTTAACTTTTAAAAAGAGTGACCTCACTCGTACAAATTCATTTGTGTTTTGCTAAATTGTATGTATTATACGAGTTGCACAATTCGTATGAATGACCTAGACCCCACCCCTAAACCAACCTAGATCGTACAAATTTGCACAAATGAGTTCGTATAAATTTGTACAAATCAGTAAAATACCTATTGGTCATTAAACTGGTGATTTTAATGAGAAATTATTTATTTATTCAATTGACAGATTCATAGAATGAAACAATGGGTCATATGTCATTTGATACAATATTTACAAAACTTAAAATTAACCAAAGTTAACATGATTACTATAACTAAACCAAACTTAACGGCTTGGCAACACTATACACAGTTTAAGTATGATACTTGTTTTAAACTGTGGTTATTGAAATCCAAATAGAAATAAAAACATGGCTACTACAAGTTTACTATAATAAAACCATGGTTCATTTATGCAAGACAAAATTTTTTATGTTTTTATAAATTGTTAGCCAAATTGGGCTATGCATCCATAATAAATTTTATAACAACCTACACCTGATATTCATATGAATATCCTTCTTCGGAGAATGATCGGTTCTGTCTTTGATCATAACAGACATGAATTCAGAGGTCCATAGCAAAGGATTTGTGTAAATTAAGTTGATATAAGCCCCTAGATGTATGGACAATTAGCATAATCCACCCATGTGACAAGGTCTATCACGATCGAGGGAAGTCAGACGCAGTAATGTGAAAAGCACGGGTGACATTCATTGGACTGTCTCTTTAATTAGAGCCACGTAGCGTGTGCGCGAGCGCGTATGTGTGCGTGTGTTGACAATAGCAATTTCAGCAGAGACGCAGCAGGTGGTAAAGCAACATTGTGGACAAAATCAGTGATACTCCGTCTCGGAGATGTGACCAATAGACTCCCTCAAGTCCTCGCTTGAGTGGATCAAAAAAAGAGACATTATAGTTGGACATAGGGCTTTGAGTTGATCAGTTTGAGGCAACAGTAGAATTTCAATGAGCAACACTTGTACAGCTTCCATACCAGATGTCATTGTGGTCACGGTCAAGAGAGTGTCTCATCTGTTCTAGCCTTTTCCCACTCACTTTTTCTCACTATTTCTATCTCTTTTTGTCTCTTTCTTCCTCTGCCCATCTCCGCTCACACATGCGACTCGCCCCATGCCGCTTTCCACCAGAAACGGGCTGCAAAATGCTGCCAGACTCTCACATCTGTGCTGCAAATGAATAGTTTCCCTGAGCACTGTGACTCAAGGATTCACTTGTAAAGAATGCGGTTTTTATTGGATGAACCGACTAATGTACCATGCAGTGTAGTAGAACTAGCATTTTATGTCACATTGGTAGAGCCAATTAATTTGCATAATTTGGTGTGCGGTTGCCATGACTCTAAGGAAGTCACGTCTGCTCCACGTGTTCTGATCGATTCATCATTCCCCGCCATTCAATTAATTACATTTATGACAAACTGAAGCCTCTGCCCACCCGTAGGCCTCCGCGGTCGTCCTGTGATATTGCAGCTTCGCCGGAGCCCTCTGATTTACGGAGCACCTTCGCGCTGCTCCACGCCTTAGGCTGAATAAAATTAATATTTTGTTTCCCATCTGGAGGACTCAGTAAAATTAATGAGGGAAGGAGGCCCGTAGCTAGAGCAGGACCCGGGATCAATCTATCCGTGCGGGTGCTTCTCGATGTGTGTCTGTCTGTGTACCCGCGTTTTACTCAGTGGATAACTGGACTTCTTCACGCCGATGTAATGTAATGTAGTTTCTTTCTTGTTTTTATTGGTGTGCACACACAACTATTAAATATTGGAGACCGTTTCGAAGATAACCCAACTTCTGAAGTTCACAGGGTTGGTATTTAGGGTTGAACACTGCATTAATGCAACATGACGCTAAGTTAGCATTCAGGATCACTTCATTCGCTTTTTTGCACTCCCGGCAATTGCTGAAAGAAAACATTCCAAGATAAAATGGCAATTTTCAACCGGTTTTGCTTTGGGACCCAGATTTTAAAGTAGGAATCATGTGGTGACCCAACACAGTATCAAAATTGTTTACCAAAGAAGCTAATTGGTTTGTTATCTAAAAATATCCAATTGTTTCTTGCTCTTGGTAGTCAATAATTCATACGCTGTAGTCAAGACAACCACTGTTGGCAGTTTTTTAGGACAAATCAGAAACTATGTTGGCATCTACCTAATCCACCTAGGTTTTACCAATTTGCAGATGACTACGTGCCAAAATACTGTTGAACAGTTGAATTGATTTAACTGGGATTTTAAGTACATAAAATAGATCTGGAACATAACTGGATGAAAGTTGTTGTAAAATAAGAGATATATGCACACCTGTGACCAGACATCAAATGTTCATGTAAAAATGTCTTGTTGAAAGAATTGTTTATAATAATAATTATTCATTTTAATTCATTATTGTGTCATATTGCTGTTGCAGGAGTTTTAGAAAAGCTTTAGTGTTGCCGTCCACCAACACCCATTTACTGTAGTAAAAACACTGAAACACACCGCCTCTTGTGGCTTATTGCAGTTGGTGATCAACGTCATTTATTGATTTACGCTTTCGTGTCTGCTTCTGTGTGAAACGACATGTTAAAAAGCTCTCTATATGCTAAACTCCTCTGTAAATTAGTGTCTGTAATGTTTTTGACACTTTGCATTGACCTCATTTACCCATCACGTCAGTCATAATAATTAGCCTTAAATGTTGATAAATGATGATAAATTCCCCCCAGTGACATCGATAAATATTAATGAAAAGGTGTTAGGTCTTCGTTTCAACAGCAGACGTTTCTTTGTCAACACACATTGTGTTGTCTGTGAGATGATCATGAAAGCACTTTTAGTGAGCCCAGGCCCATTTAAATACAGCCTGCATTATTTACAAGTTAAAACTTTTGTTTTAACATGCAGGGAAAAGTGTCGGCATCTATATGCATGTGGAAAATATCATTGAAGGCAGTCATTCCACAACCAGGAAAATGACTCTCAATACACATTTGTGCAATGGTGGAAAAGAATACATTACATCAGATCATTTGATTTTATTTATCCATTTGTGGCCTCGACGCAACTTAATGTTGCATTTGTGTCACTCATTTAATGAGTGAGAGGAGATGAGAAAGAGGGACAGAGCGGGAAAAATGATGAGATGGATATGGAGAGAGCAGCTGTAGGGGAGATGAGACCTTCCCACAGAGCCGTCCCTGTCCAATCAAACGGACACACACACTCACACACATGCGCGCACACACACACACACACACACACACACACACTGGATGCTGTCCCTCTCAAATGGCCCCCTCTTTTTCCACACGCGCACACACAGTATCCAGTGAAGGTGGTGGTCGTCGCTTTGAAGTATCACTTCAATTACGGGGTTTAACCCTACAGGTCAGCCCTTGATTATTTACACAAAGCCGGTGTAATTCTGTTGGAAAGCGTCGCTTTCAGAGCTATTACAAAGCAGGGCTGAGCGCTGGTGGAATAAGTGTCACATCTTTCCCCTTCTGCTTTTGACCTGTGTGTGATAGGGTTAGACCGCGTCTGAAAAGCCGCTCACTTTCCACCTGCCAAAGCACACACACCAATTACACCCATAACATCTATACTTCAACAAAATAAACCTTGCAAAAATCTTGTTGACTGGCCTGAAACATACTCCAATACGTGAATGAAACTGACAAGCTATGCAGGTTTGATTTCACTGCATTTGGAAATGTGTCAAAACACAGTTCGTATGCAAGATGCATTCTCTGCCTGGCCTTAAGGGGTGCAATACTGAGCCTAATATTAAGTGCTAAGTTAGATAAAATTGTATAAATTAAATATCTAGCTCCTTGACTTGATGATAATATAACATAAAATAAATAAAAGACACTTAAAATGTTCAGTGCATACTATTTATTAAGTACATTTGTAAAATCTAAGTGATGTAATGTAATGCAAATTTCATTGTACATGTAAAATTTTAATAATCATACTTTTGTCTACTTTAAAGAAGTACGCTTATTTTGATGTGTTGACTAACACACTAAAGCACATATTGATTATAATTCTAAGTGTAGCGCGTTATTTGATATAAAATTTTAACTTAAAAAGTACTAAATTGCAACTTTATCCTCACAAAAGTGTAATTACAAAAAAATGTAAATACATGACATTCAACAGAACTACTATTAATGTGTATTTTAGTTTAGCAAAAACGCTTGTCAGTACATTTGGCAGTTCACTTTTACAATATTTCAAAGACAATAGAAGTAATTACGTAATAACATGCAATTATGTACTCAAAAGGAGTGAAAAGGTCAGTGGCTACCATCAGCTGTTTGGCTACCAGGGGTCTCATTTATATGTTGCACAGAAACCATTCCGAAATTGATTTTACAATCGCCTGTCTAATATGCGTACGTGTGATTCATAAAATGAACACATGTACAGAAAATGCATGTACGTGTCTCTTTCAGATGTGAAAATCTATGAATTGCAAATGGTCTTGAACTTGTGCGCAAATGAATGGTTTCAGCTCTCTGCCTTGTAAACGACTCCTTATTAATGTCATTAACATGCAAAAGATCACCAGTCGTCATCCAAATTCTTTAATTTAGAACAATCAAGAAGAGCTGTAGTACTTGAAAAAGAAAAAGTGTGTATATCTGAACAGACCCTGAAGTGAAGCCATACAGTTTTTACAAATATGAGTGTTGGCGTGGATTTAAACATACACACACACTCTAAAACCAGATTTGAGCCTAAGCTTTAGAAATAAGGTCCAAGCGTTCTTTAAAATTATGAATGATTTTGAAAGAACTTAAAGTTGAATAAATGAGGAAATAACAAAAAAAATTGGACTATACTGAATCTTTAAGTTGTACTCAAGTGGGTCCAAAAGTACTCTGAATGTCAGTTAATACATAATGCATCCTAATTTAAATGCAATTAATTAAATTAAGCACCCAAAAACATTACAAAACAAGTTTACACTCATGTAAATATTATTTTAAAGTATATTATTTCAAAGTACAATTTTTTTTAAACAAATGCATGCCGAAGTTTACATTTCACTGCAAGGTCAAAAAGCAATTTAGTTTTCTCCAAAAAAAGATTTAATTTTACCCCATTTCTAAATGATTCATAAACGACTAGAGTGAAGCAGTTTGAAGAATCAGTCTGTCTAAACCCCTCCTTTCTGTGAGCCCTCTCTGCTGTGATTGGTCAGATGGCGCAGTCCTTTATGATTGGTCTACCGCTACAGGGTGTGTAGGAAAATGAAACCCATTGCCATTACTGAATGACAGCACAGCGTCTTCTTGACATGATGTAATCCACGTGGAAATTGTACTGTTTGTGGGCGGGCAAGTTGTTTGCAACATAGAATGTGGGTGGAGATTATGCAAATATGTTACTTAGTTACGTGGATCCGTAACAGAAAAAGATTCAAATTGCTGACGACTCGTTTAGGCGAATGTGTTCCGACTCTTTTCTTTAATAGACAAAAACTTTATTTATCGTGCACTGTCTGCGTCACAACATTGCAGATAGTTTATGGTCACATTAATGATGGTACGGATCATGAAAACATGTAGCGTCATGCCCCGTATGTGACGTCAGTGCGCTTTTTGCCCCGTGTGCGCTGATGCTCTCATCCGTTGACATTTCCGAACGCCTTCCTACAGTTCCATAATAAAAGCAGACATTCCACACAAAAAAGTGCATGTGTCATTAGTATGAGAAAAAAATTCGGTTACAGCTCTGTCGGATTCGGGCCGGGTTCGGACAGAAAAATGTGGCCCGATCCACACTTTATTACTTATGATGACAGGCAGTGTTGGGGCTAGTTACTCAAAAAAGTTATATATTACAAATTACATATTACTCTCAAAAATAGTAGTGCCCTACGTTACTTTATTACTCCCTGGAGAAAGTAACTAGTTACATTAC
>JAUCMT010000056.1:8821408-8835335 GCA_032357475.1 Enteromius thamalakanensis
GAAAGTAGCCTAATATGAAAGTAAACCTCCAGTAGGTGACAGCAAGTGACTATTTTATTTTATTGGTACCCGGCGGGCCGAGCTGGGTTTGGACAGATATTTAGAAAGGATGCTCAGGTTCGGTCACATCAATGTGAATGTGGGTCTGTGTTATAACGGTGCCTTTTGCCCTGTGTGCGCTGATGCTCACATCTGTTGACATTTCCGAACGCCTTCCTACAGTTGCTTAATAAATGCAGGCTTTCCACACAAAAAACATCAGCGTGAATGTGCGCCGGTGTTATAACAGAACTTTTTGCCCCATGTGCGCTGATGCTCTCATCCGTTGACATTTCCGAACGCCTTCCTACAGTTCCTACTCAAAAAAGTGCATGTGTTATTAGTATGAGAAAAAAATTTGGTTACAGTTCTGTCAGATGCGGGCCGGGTTCGGACTGAAAAATGTGGCCCGATCCACACTCCATTACTTATGATGACAGCGGAAATAAAACAATAAATATAACTGTGACTGTATGCAAGTATTGTGCAACACGCATTAAATTCAGTTTATGAATGATTACATGATATAACTTTTTAAATACTGTATCCTAAATTGTGGATAATAAAGGGCATATATCAAATGCTGAAGTACATTTCTGGAGTGTTAAAGATGAAAAGAAAAAATAACAAGGACCGTACAGAACTGAAAACCGTGACCCTAAAACCGTGATACAAACCGAACCGTGGGTTTTGTGAATCGTGCCACCCCTAGTTCACATACAGCTACATGACACACTGCATGAAAGATCATAGACATGATAGGGGCACTTAAAGGTCAGATTTCTGTTGCGGTTAAACTAGGGGAGAAACAAAAGTTTGCTTGTTTAATAACGCTGTTGACAGTTTAATTAGCCTAGCTTAGTTACCTTATAGTTATAGCTAAGCTAGGTTAATTAAACTATCAGCAGTTTACAATTAGCTGCTTGGATATTGTGTAAACCGTCAGGGTTGAGAATCAGTTTAAAGAAAATGCTAAATTGGATAAAGCTAAGCTAATTTAATTCATCTGACAACATGTAAAGTGTTATAGCCTAGCTAGCTTGAAAGCTAGTTTCTTCTTGAAACTTTAGTGAAAATAGTTTTGTACAGTCAGTTTTGTCTTTGAGGTTTTAACATGGCAAAGAAACAGTTTCTTGCTAAGCTATATAAAGCTAAGATGTCTTAAATAGCTAACAGCTAACCACTTTAAGTGTCTTCTATGGTTTGTTTTTAATTTCAGAAGAATAACGTTTTTCTGAGCAATTATTGAAATGTTTATTGATAGTTCTCACATGACGTCACACCCGTATAGGAACGCCCATCTGCTTGGCAAAACAAAGCTTTGCTGCACTGACCGCCAGTTATTTTGACGCAGGTTGTATAATAGAATGCTTGTCCTGCAGTTCTATAGATGTTTTGCCCTCCAGGTCTTCGAAACCGGTCACGTGACTGAAAACTATGAATATACAGCTACCTGCATGATAACATGTTGTTTGATGGCACAGTCTTTTGAAGGAAAGTCTATCACCCCCTTGAGTCCCAGGGTTTGTCACGGTCACAGCCCATAACAAACATTATGTACAATGAGTTTGTGCACCATACCAAGTGTTTGCATTTGGGTTCTTACTAAACATATGGTTCTAGCTTAATCCACGATCAGAGTGTTTTTTTTATTTTTTATTAGCACTGTTTAAAATTGATCTAGTGCATTGGTATTGAATAATGGACCAGGCTGTGTGTACTTACCCTCTCTATGATTTCTGAACATCTCCTCACAGCTGGGGACAACCTATTCCCACTTTTATTTTTCATGAGGACAAGAGAGAGAGAGAGAGAGTTGATGGCCTCCTACAACACATAAAAAAAAAAAGGAAATAAACGACTTTCTCTGTTAGTTTATTCCGTGTTAGCTCACCCGCGTCAACTCAAGATGCGAGTCAAACAAATGGACGCCGTCACTGAGCAGAGGGATCCGTCTTGCTCCCTCATCTCTCCTTCTTTTTCTCTTTATCTGCCTCCCTCTTCATCTATTCCTCCCTTTCTCTCCCTCTTGCATGCTTTCATGGCCACGGAAGTTGTAAGTGGCAGCTCAGGTGGAAAAATGTTTTTGGAGTAAAAAATGTATTCAATAAATAGCGGGAGCAGCATGGGGTCGGCCCAAGTGTGCATGAAACGGCAGTTTGGAGATTGGAATAATGGAACGGGAAGGGTGATGGAGCATGAGTGTACATTAAACAGTGGAGCTCCACACCCGTGACAGCCAGGCATCCGCTGGGAATACAGCCACTAACTATCCTCATATTCTTTCAATTTCAAATAACGGCCTCCACTTTCATCAGGGTGCTTTTTTTCTCCCCTCGCCCTCATCTCTTTCACTTTGTTCAATTGTATTGGTGTGAATATTGAGAGAAACCTCGTTGTCATCATGAAATCGGAATGGCTCCGTGCTGCTCTGGGTTATTCATGTTTCATGACCCCTGTTACAGTGTTGCGGTGCGTTCAATGTTCTTCGCCACCGTGGAAGAAAAAACACAGTTGTGAAATCATTAAGACTGCGAACGCGAACAGCGCGACGCAACAAAACAAGATCGCGCGCATTAAAATCAACGAAGCTCTCGACACTACAAGCCCTTTGTGATGTGATACAGCTTACAGTTGAAAGATGCCATTTTCTTTCTAGCTTTTTTTTTGTCTGGTGCTGCCATTTTTTTAACACTATAAATGGATGAAGTGAAACTTCTGACATACTTTGCTTCTAATCTTCTTTCTGCTTATCCACGCTCGGGGTTGATATTATGTGTGAAATTGTTTCACAAGTCTACTATCAAAAAGTGGGATAGAAAGTTGTGCTGATTGATCCTTAACTGAAATTTTCTAAATGACAAGAATTTATTCTGAAAAAAAAACTAAACAAAAATACAGACTGTCCCATTATGAAATCTAGCTATACATGTATTTGATATGGGACAATCAACAAATGTTGATCACTAATGTTCAAGACACACAATTTCTAATATCGTCTGCCAGAGGAAAAAAAACTAATAATAATAATAAAAATTATATTGATTAATTGATTGCTGTACATTTTATGGGTTTTATACGTAACCCTAGAATGCATAACACCTCAAAAACTATTAAAAATACTTAAAGAGGTGAATTCAGCTACTTTCCTCAAAGAAATTATGCACTAATTTTTGTTTCAGTAATGTTTATTTGTTCACTTTTCATGTACACATAAGTTCAATATGCTTAACTGTAGCTATAACTATAGGTTACTACAGAGGAAATAGCTGTGGTTCTTTGAAATGAATGCCTTTCATGATGCCTTTTAGATAGATTTCACAATATTTACTTTTGAGAAAAAGACATGAGTACCAATTAGCCATACACCTGGTTTAGTGGACAGGGCTTAGCTTAAACCAGGATTAGGCCATAGTTCATTTATTTTTAATTTTTTTTTTAAACTTGTGAAAACACAACAACATTACTGGTCTGTATCTTAAGACCAAACGAAGGCACTGACATGTTCAGTAAGTGCAAGTTTATTTCAGTTAAAACAGATAAGATTTACATTTTGGTCTCGGACTAGGCTTAAGCCTTCTCTGTGGAACTGAGGGATAGTCTTTTAGATCACTACATACATTAATTCAGACATTTTGACTATTTTTGTTTTATTTTTTCAAATCCAATACGGTCACCACAACATGTGCAAATTCCATCCAGAATTATTTAAAAATAAATGATTGTATTGTAAAAAAAAAAAATATATATATATATATATTTATATGTATATATATAATAAAAAAATATATATACATATAAATATGAATATGAATATATATATTATTTTTTTCCTGACCATTATGGCCTGATTCTGAAAGTACGCACCAGCTCCTTCATCTGCAATTCAATCAGAGATACATGTACATGTGTAGATTAAAGAAACATTTTGTCAAGCATCTCTCATTGGCTGTGACACACTCTCTCGCGCGCACACACACACACACACACACAAAAGCCACATGTTCATTTAACACCTTCAAACAGAACAAATCTGCTGTCTGACCCCCTCTCACATTCTGAATGTTTATGCATAATTGAAAATCATTATGTAAAACATTTAGCATTTTCTAGAGCGCCCTTTGTATGTCACGGGGAAGAAACACTTAGACAGGCATGAGTCCTTCATCTAATCATCCGTCTCTCTGTGGTCCTCACACTCTGTAATCTGACTGACACAATAAAGGACATTTAGCCCTTACAAAGGCAACTAGTCAGAACGCCTGCCCTGCCTCCTTATCTCTCAAGTGCAGCCATTACCACGGCCTCTTCTTATTGGACACAAGGCATCATTTTAAGAGCATAAGTGTGGGATCGTCAGGCATAAAACACTGCCTTTCCACCTTGCGAATGTCCTTTACCTCAGAGGGTCAGGAGACGTCACCACTGACCCCCTTTCGCTTCGTTGGACGTACATGGTAGACGCATTTATACAGAACGACTTGCATAGCATTCAAGCTACAGCAGCGTTCCAAGCCAATCTACTGACTGAAACTTGCCTCTACGCTAGTACAGCAAATAAAATGCTGAGTTACAAGACAAAGACACAATAGTCGCATGATGAATGGGGCCTTCCTGCTCAGAGAAACACAGCAAAGCTCTTTAATTTGCCGCATCTGCACCGTTTCAATAATTCATGGCGTTTGGTGGCATTTTAATGTTTTATAAGTAAATTGTGTACTCTTATGGAACACGGAATGGCATTTCATTTGCAGCTGTTGGGTGTTCACTTTATCTTTCATAAACAAGCTAAACACGGATGCTGCCGTAATGCGTTTTCGCACAGCCTGTTAACCCTTCGTTGTGCCTGCCTGCATCAGTCGCCTCGGTGTGTCGTTTTTTCTTCGAACCCAATTGCTTTCACGTCCTTGCTCGTCTCCAAAGATCCCTCGGCGTTGACGTCATTCTTGACACGAGGCCACACTGTGAGCGACTCCACATGAATGCTACAATTAGCTACTACCTCGCACGGTTTTTATAACTTATCATTTAGGATGTGGCTAAAGACGAAAAAAAAAAAAAGTACGAAAGGGCACGACGTCTGCATCTCCGTCGTCTTTGCGTTCCACGATTCCATCATCTGTGTTTGCGTTCAGCTCTGTGACTGATTATCATTACCTTTTCTTGCAAATATCTGGCTCATTATGACTAGCTAGCTGCCAACGCGAGCGCACCAAGCCCATCTCTCTAGGAGAGGAGGAGAGATAGGCCCAGCCTAGCCTCCTGCATTTGGCTATTAAACACAATGAATGTGCTGCTTTGTTATTAACATCTGTTCATCAGGGATGGAGGCTGGATAATCACCCCTCACACCTTCTGTTTCTACACTCCAACTCCGGCAATCACGACCATCATTTGGCAGCTGGTTGAAGCCACTAATGTCTCTCTTTTCCCTACTTTCTCTCATTTCTCTCCCTCTCTTTTGCTCATTTCCTACAGCTTGTGTTTTTTTCCCCCTCCCTTACCCTTTTATCCTGCTTTCCTGTTTTCGCTAACCATGTTTACATTCAAATTTAGTTCAATGTGAGTGCAGATTCTTAAAGTATTATTTACTTGCAGCATAATATCCCACCTCTTTTTACCTCAGGATGTTTGTAATACCTGGAGGAAGCTATCCATTAGCATTTCTGTTTATGTATACAGTGGTTGCAATAGAGTAGAGTTTGACTTTAAGAGAGGGCACAAATATGTATTCGCATAGAAAATCAGATATTAGATGATACATTTGTTTATGGAGTCATTCAATCAGTCCTTCAGAAATCATACTGAACTGCTGCTTAAGAAACATTTCTCATTATTATCAATGTTGAGCACATTTGTGCCGCTATGTATTTTTGTGGAAAATGTGATACACTGCCATTCAGTCTAGGGTAAAATTAAAGATATATCAATACTTTTATTCAAAAAGGTGGCATTAAATCAATTTATGTGGCAGTAATTATACTTATAATAAATGATTATTTTTTTAAATGTTGTGCTTTAACTTTTTTATTCATCAAACATTCCTGAAATACATTGTATCACAGTTTCCACAAAAATTATGTAAAAACAGTATTCAGTATTGATAAATCATAAGTAATAAATCACATTAACAACTAACAACTGTGACTAGAGTAATGATGCTACAAATTCAGGTTTAATCACAGAAATAATTTTTTATTTAAAATATTATATTATACGCTATTTTAAGTATAGTATTTTATAAATTCATTTTACTGTATTTATTAAATAAATTCAACATTCTTTATAAATAAATAAATAATCAAAAAAAACATCTTTATTTCAAATATTTGACCACCGGTGTGTGTATAAAAGAATGTATTGTATTGTAATAGGCTATATATGTATACTGTACACGGTGACACAACTAATAAATGTCCTTTTGAATTTAGATTTTGAAGGATATATCTGTAGTTATTTGGTTTTACTGCTCACAATATACATGTCTGTTGTTTTTCTTCAGGCTACTTCAGTGCTATGTATCCGACCCAAATGAGTGACCCATTGTTATAAGGACTGCTCAACTTGGAGGTATTTGCATTTCCTTTTTTGCATTTAATATGCAAACAACTGTAAACACTGCATTAAGTTGATTTTTCGAATATTTCTGCCCATACCAAAAGTGCCATTTTAGCATCAACATTATCTATGCAGCTTGAAGTATTTTCTGAGAAACTGAGTCAGCAGACATCTCAGCACGTAACTGACAAGTTTGCCTTTCTAACATAACCAAAAAAAGGCTTTGTTTTTTACACTGCTAGCTCTTCTTAGCAAAACAGACAAGAATTTGAAACAGTAGTGTAAATATTATATATTAGCTACATAGCCATTCTTTCCCAAATAATGACACGTTTCTGAACTAGATTCAAAGTTGTCTTGCACTGTATGTATTTATTTATTTTTTGCTCATTTAAACATTTAAAGCAGTGGGATTTCATTTTGTCTGTTTTAACATATATTCTGTTTATAGTATAATATACTATTTCTGTATAGTAAGCTTTTTATTCCGATCAATAATGCTTCACTCCTGTTATAATGGAAACAAACCACTGAATTCTTTGTATTGCAGTCCCTGACCAAATTTCCATCTCACAAATGCTTTATGGTCATAATTGGTGTGCTGATGTGACATCTCAATTACTTTTTGGATCGTGTCAAGATTTGAGTCGTACATTCTTTGGCTGTAATATCCTGACGTAGACACGCGGTCGCTACACACACAGTTGGCCTGACTGTAAGTAACTTGTCTTTCTGATGCTGGTAAGCGGTTAGATTTACTGATGGGGTCTATGTGCCTCTCACTGGGTGGTGGAGCTAAACTTGCTCCGCTGCATCAGCCGCAGATGTTGTGAAGAGCAAAGCAGCTACAAGCATGTGCGCGGCGTTCAGAAATGGAGAGCGATTCCCTCTGAGACGCCAGATGACATTCGGGTCAATTTAGCAGTTAAATAAGAGTGAGTCCTCTGGGGGATGCTTGTTACAGTTATTTCTGAGGTACTATTCACAGCGTTTCTCTCTGATACCAAGCTATAGCAGGAATGAGTAACCAGTCTCAAGATTGAGTCATCATGGGTTTGTAAATGTTTTAACAATGTTTCTGAGCTGCATGAATCAGTTAACGTGAGATGGAAGATACTACTCTGTGTGTATGTCTTTTCAAGCTTGTCTGTCTGTGGTGTGTGTCAACTTATTTTTAACAGTAATGAGCTGAATCTGTGTGTGTATACATGCACTAACAGAGAAATATCGTTTTTATCCATCATTGCATTTTTCTAATAAGGCTAAAATTGTATGGATTACATTTACTGTAAATTAATATAATTAACAAAAAGCATGTCTTGAACTAATCTCTTATGTTTAAGTGCTTGCATTTAATGACGTATAGCGATATGATGTGGGGTGAATATACAAATGTAATCTAGTTTAATAAAACTCTAATAAACAGTTCAGAAGTTCAGTAAGACTTTGTATTGCTTTTAAAAGAAGACAACTTTTATGCTCAACAAGGCTGCATGTTTGATTAAAAAAATAGTGAAAATCAGTAGCATCAGTAGTTGTGAAATATTACGCCAATTAAAAAAATTTAATTGAAATATATTTTAAAATGTCATTTATTCCTGTGATGCAATGATGATTTTTGGCAGCCATTACTGCTGTCTTCAGTGCGTCAGTATACTAATTAACGGGTCAAGAAATATTTTTTGTTTATTATTTATTTATTTACTTATGTGGAAACCATGCAATTAAAAAACAATAAAAACATTGAACATTATTAATATTTTGTGTAACATAAATGTCCTCCCTGACACTTTTGATAAACTGAATTAAAAGTAATTATTTAAAATAGTATTCGGTAGCACTTTATTTACGGTTCCACGTATTCGTTTCTTTCTTATATGCATATAACTGGAATATTAGTCATTTGTTAGTGCTAATAAAGCAAATATTAATACCTTATTCTACAAACCTAATCCTACGCAATACCTAAACTATCTTACTAACTATTAATAAGCAGCAAATTAAGAATTTATTGAGATAAAAGTTGTAGTTAATAATTAAGTGTTACCTATTCTAAAGTGTTAACTTATATATTAAGCGATTTCCTAACTTTAGTTAAGTGTTACTGTTGTTCAAAATATAAATAACACAACAATAACTGTGTAGCATATTAGCTCATTAAGGGAAATTTATATAAATAGTTACTATTAATTATGATATCAATTATTTATATCAGCTGCCAGTAGTAACTGTAGCAGAATTAGCATCTGATCTGTTCACTCAGCGAACACATAGTGTAAATTCATATGGACTCTAAGAAGGGATATTTTCATGGCCACAGAAAAATACCTTCTTACAATATCACCGCATTAGAGCATGTTGCAAGGGCTGAAATCGTAAAGGGATATTTATTTGCAAGGCAGAGTCAGAAACCCATTTAATTTGTGCAAAGGTTTTGTTAACTCACATGTATAAATACACTCACACAAGGGGAAAGTGCAAAGAAGGCTTAAGAGTAAACTACTAGGAACAGCCTAAATTGAAGTTATGAAAAGAGAGTCAGTTGACCACCTGTAAAACCATCAGTGCCATTCAGTACAGGTTTACTAATACTAAACCTCTGTTCCGTTTAGTTATATGTACGGTACTTGCATTGCCTCGTTGGTGAGGGTCCGATGCAGTCTCGAAGTCCTGATGGTTCCAAGGTTTTGGATTGCCAATCATGTTCTTCCTGGTTTGAAGAGTGATGAATTCAAGACGATATACAAGGACAATAGAAATATACACTATGACCTGAAGGATGTATGTTCACTCAAAGAAAGTTTTCCTGCTAATTCATTTAGGTCAAAGTCCATTTGACCTAAGAGAACTTAATTAGAGTTGCTTTGTTCAGATTCCTTTAGGCAATAAACCAGTCGGTCGCCATGGAATCTGAGGTTACCCATTGGGCTGGTAAGGCGTTATTGAAGATTATATGTTAAATTTAACATAGTTTGCGTCCGATTGGTTCAGATGTTACAACTGAATATGTAGACATTTGTGAATTTATGTGTCGTATGGCCTGCTATTATTTGATGTTGTCCGGTATGTTTGAATTTTTTCAAAAACATACGATGCGTGTTGTGTGCTCATGCCAGTGCGTGCAGATCGTGGGCAGATCTGAGTTTCGCCCAGCGTCAGCTCCAGCCTGGCTGCTTGGCGTTCTGCTCCTCCTTCTGTCATACACAGGAAGAGCTTGACTCAAGCATCTGTGTCTTCGTTCGTTATGTCTAAATCAGCACTCTGCGCTCTGACAGAGGACTGGAACAGAACATAATGTCTTCTCCCTTTGTGAGGGGCCATGGTGGCCCAGCACCCCTACGAGAGGGGGAGCGAGGGAGGAAGCCGTTCACTGAGGACGTTTCAAACGGCTGTCAGATCCTTCCTCCACCGTTCGGGAAACCTGTGCCATGCACCATGCTGATTTGTCACTCAAAATGGCTGACATGGCTTGTTATTGTATGAAAGGTTGAATTTTTTTCCCCCCACCTCTCTCTTTTGACTGTTTATTTTTGCTGGTTTTACTTTGCACCAGTCTTGCAGAGAGAGGCAAAGAGTGCATGAATCTCATGGGTGACCATATGCAGGATGACTGCAGCATTTTACCATATGTTCATAGCATACATGGCATGTGGGGGGGCTGGGCTAGTGTTGCATGATGGAATATGAGGCGGATGTTGTGTGTTTAATTGTACATATTCACATAAATGGTTATGTATCATGCAATACTTTCTAAAAACTGCCTTGTGAAACATGCATGTGTTTATGTATGTAATGCATAACAAATTGGGCTGACTATATTGAGACTTTTACAAGGTGTAACAGTATTGTAACAGACATGTTTCATAGGCCACTGGCTTTTATTGTAAGCCTTTACGGGAATATATTGTTTTAAATCTCATCATGAAACAATAAAGTTTTTTTTGTGTAATAAACAAATCTGGCATAAAACTACTGTTAGTGTACACAGGGGTTAATGTTAAGCCTATAAAAGTAGTTAAACGGAAAATTTAAGTATAAAATATATGAAACAGTAGTGGTATTGAAGCGCGCAGATAATATATAAATAGTAGCCTTAACATTATTATGATATTGAGGCCACTTAAAGGTATAACTATAATATAAAAACCATTCATCTGGTAGTTTATTGAGCATATGTTAAACTGTTGGATGTAGCTAGTAAATTTATACAACAGTATGAAACAGTATATTTTATCTTGCAGTATATTTCACAGTATAGTTTTTACAGTTTATAGTTTTATAGAGAAAAAAACAAATATATATATTTTTAAGATTTATTAATCATTTCTATATACATGTATGTGTGTATCATCTGAATAAATAATGTTTTCACTGATGCCTCCGTTCATCATGCCCTGATGCAAGTTTGTTGGAATAGGATAATAGTTGGCCTTGATAATGTTATTTGAAAATCTGGAACCTGAGGGTGTTAAAAAAAATCTAGATATTGAGATTTTGTCTTTAAATTTAAAGTCTTTAGCAATGCACATTACAAATTAAAATTCACGTTTTTATATATTTACTGTAAGAAATTTACAAAATATCTTCATGGAACATGATCTTTACCTAATATCCTACAAATGTTGACCCATGCAGTGCATTATTGGCTATTGCTTTAAATATACCTGTACTAATGACTTTTTTTGGTGTAGTGTCACATACATAGGCACCCCTAAGGAGCTACCTCTAAGGACTTGGAACTGCTCCGAAGAGAGGGTCACGAGTTTACATCTTAGAATTACATTAATTACGCCATGGCGTGAACACGGCTTGCGCTGCTTGTTTTGTCGTGATTCCCTGTGCCTCTCATATGAAACTGCCATGTGCTTCCTTTGCTTCATGTGTCTTGTTGTGACTGGTGCATTGTCTTGATTACTTCCAGATGTGTCTTGTTTAGTCATATTTGCCTAGTCATATTTAACAATAAAACTGTATTTATTGTATTTAGTCCCAGTACATGTCATACGATCAGACATCGGTTTAGAATTAACATTTACTAAATACAAACACATTTTGTAGATTTTGATCTAAAAACATATTCTACTGATTATTGCAATAATGCAATGTTTATACGTCGAAAACAACTTTTTTGTGTTGCAATAGGCCATCATTCATCTCTATCGATCCTCTTTTCTTTCTTGGAGACAGTGACAGTAAAGCTTCAACTAATAAAAGTACTTTCACAGACTAAAGAAAGTGATTATTTATGCTTTTCCAGCCTTGCGTGTGTAAAACACAGTGCTTACATATTGTATGAATATGTGAGTATATATGTCCTACCCCCCTTGTTTGTTTGTGTTCCTTTTATAATTGAAAAATGTTGACTCACATGATCTCCATCTGTTTTGTGAAAAGCAGCATGACCACAAATAACCATGACCTTTTAAAAACTGGAGGAGCTAAATCTGAATAGAAATTACACTTCAAAAGTTTCACAGTAACTAATTACAGCAAAAGAGGCATATACAGTGGGTACAGAAAGACCCCCTTAAATTGTTCACTCTTTGTTATATTGCAGCCATTTGATAAAATCCTTTAAGTTAATTTCCTTCCTAACACAGCACCCCATACTGAGAAAAAAAAAAACAGAATTGTTGACATTTTTGCAGATTTATTAAAAAGAAAAAGCTGAAATATCACATGGTCCTGAAGTATTCAGACCCTTTACTGTGACACTTTATTATGTGGTATTTAACTCAGGTGCTGCCCATTTCTTCTGATCATCCTTGAGATGGTTCTACACCTTCATTTGAGTCCAGCTGTGTTTGATTATACTGACTGGACTTGATTAGAAAAGCCACACACCTGTCTAGACCTTACAACTTAAATGCATGTCAGAGCAAATGATAATCATGAGGTCAAAGGAACTGTCTGAAGAGCTCAGAGACTGAATTGTGGCAAGGCACAGATCTGGCCAAGGTTACAACAAAAATTCTGCTGCACTTAAGGTTCTTAAGAGCACAATGGCCTCTATAATCCTTAAATCATCCACAAGTGCACAGACATGGACGTAAACAACAGCATGTTGAGAAGGATGAGCTGGATAAGGAAGATAAGAGACATGGAGAGCCCAGACCAGGACCATAGGAATGCTGGACGTGGAGAACGCTGGAGGACCAAATTTGGTCCAGTTTCAGGGTGGAGATGATGGACTGAAAGGTGAGCGAACAGGTTGGCAGCCACTGGATTATGTGGAGCAGTACATTGACTTAGACCTGATGAAACTCATTGCTGACTGCACAAATGCCATGTCACTGGGTAACAGTGGGAAAAACATCAGTAGATGAGATGTATCCTTTTTTTGGAGCCACAATCTTGATGTCTTGCATGCCTTATCCACAGATAAGAATGTTTTGGTCTAATGCCCTACAAATCCCTGCCATGATGTTTATCTTACTGGTACAGTGATGATAGGTTGTGATGCTCTCCACTGTTCACTCAGAGCAGCCAGAAGATACTTGCCAGCGGTGGTCCAAGAAGGGCAAAAAGTATGTTACCGTGACACGACCAAGCATCATGCGCGAGTACAGCTCAAAAATGGGAGGTGTTGACATGTCAGATAGGATGATGAGCTACTACCGAATGTCTGTGCGGACAAAGAAGTGGACAATTCGCATGTTGATGCACTTCACAGATCTTGCCCTTGTCAACAGCTGGCTGCTATATCGCAGAGATAACGAGGAAAATGGCACCCCAAGGAAATCTATCTTGAAGTTTCGCATTGTAGTGGCTCAGGTATTCTTCATCAAGTGTGATGTTCTATGTAGGCTATGTATGTAGAAAATTTGTCAAATTAACTTTTTTACCAATGGAGTCTATTTGTGTCATACAGTAAGATAGACTCACTGTACTCGCATGAGGACATTCATTTTTAAGAGAACTACTTATTGTATTAGGCTGAAATTTTTAATTTTTAATAATTAGGACCATCAGGCCCCAACAGCAAATCATATTTTATAAAGTTATGATAGACCCACTGTCCTTACATGAGGACATCCTTTTATGCAAAAACTACTTCTTGTACAAAAACAAATATTAGTTTTAATACTTGTTAGGTCCTACTTATCCCAAATAGCAAGAACAATTATAAAATGCACACCAGGCAAAATCTCGGGTCTCAGGAGGTTAAATGGAAGACATTTGGGACAACCAGAACTCTTCCTAGAGCTGGCTGTCTGGCCAAACTGAGCTATCGGGGGAGAAGAGCCTTGGTAAGAGAGGTAAAGAAGAACCCAAAGATCACTGTGGCTGAGCTCCAGAGATGCAGTCGGGAGATGGGAGAAAGTTGTAG
>JAUCMT010000056.1:8835435-8858569 GCA_032357475.1 Enteromius thamalakanensis
ATGGAGTTTGCTAAAAAACACCTGAAGGACTCCAAGATGGTGAGAAATAAGATTCTCTGGTCTGATGAGACCAAGATGGAACTTTTTGGTCTTAACTGTAAGTGGTATTTGTGTAGAAAACCAGGCACTGCTCATCACCTGTCCAATACAGTCCCAACAGTGAAGCATGGTGGTGTTAGCATCATGCTGTGGGGGTGTTTTTCAGCTGCAGGGACAGGACGACTGGTTGCAATCAAAGGGAAAGATGAAAGCAGGCAAAGAACTGGGATATCCTGGACCAAAACTTCTCCAGAGTTCTCAGGATCTCAAACTGGGCCGAAGGTTTACCTTTCAACAAGACAATAGCCACTTTTCCACTGTCGGTCCAGTGCTTTAAATGGGCCGGGCAGGGCATCGAGGCCAAAATCACTACACGTTTCCACCATCGGGCCAGAGGCTCCAAAAGCTGCCTTACACGCCTCCCTGAAACAATGTCACGCAACTCTAGCATTTCACCATAAAGGGGAGGTTATCAGAAAACTAAAAAGAAAAAAAGTCACGGGAACTAGCACAATCACAAAACGAACATTATTTATATATATATATCCAAAAGCGTTGATGTTCTACAATAATAAGTGATGTTGATGACCTGGAGAAAAAGGAGTTCCCCCAAAAAAAACATTATGATATTTTCATAACATATTCAGACCTAAAGTCTCAATTTAGTTTTTAGTATTTATAAATACACCACTGTGACAGAATGAGAATTTTTCATCTGATTTCTTCAAGCAATCGTATTTAATACCATCATGTGTACTATGGTAATGTTATGGATTGCGTGTAGGCTATAGTCTTTTAAAAATAATCTACCTATTTCTGCATGGGCATCATAATCGACACTGGATCTCAAAAAAGGTTTTTTCAAACACTTGTTGCTGTCTGAAAGTGAGTTTTCAGCTAAAAATTTGTTTCAAAGTCTTTGATGTCGGTGTTGTCTGTTTATGAATTTATGAAAATATATGTGGTGCTGACACTCTCCAGCAGCGGAGAAACTTTGTCCATAACCACACCTCTAGCCACATCTGACCCGCTTTGGCCCAAGGTTTTTATCTGGCCAAAACAGCCAGGCTGTTGGCCCCAAGGAACATTTACAGCCAATCAGAATCCATCGTATTATAATGAGCTTGAGAATTTGAAGTGGAAGATGCACATGCACTTAGAGTCAACTGGCGATATTGATATTGTTATCTTTATAGTTATCGTGCTTGGTGTAAAAGGGCCTTTAAACGTTCATTCTGATATCATTTTAGATTTTAAGTCCACAGTAAATGAAAGTGGATTTATTTGCTTTATTAGGGCACATTGCTCTTGATGTGAACAAATGAAAAACAATCTTTAGATACCTCCATATCAATCACTGGCTACTAGCAAATAGAAAATCATGGCTTATAGCTGTAACGTGAAATAAAGTCTACCTAAAAAAATAGAAGATGCCCATTGATACAAGCTACATTTTCTTTCCGTTTCAACAGGAAGTATGCCAATACAAAACAGAAGACACAACACTTCCACAGGATCTTTAATAGTCTTTTATGTTCCAGTATAAAGCAACATTTTAACATCCTCTGTAAGTTGATTTCCACACTACTCTGCATTTCCATAAACAAGCCGTTGGTGTTTGACTTTTACCTCCAAATGACCATTCTTCTTTTCCCATGCTTCACGAGCTTCACATTTCCCTCCGCTTGTCCAGGCTGTAAATTAGATTGTTTAAAAGTCATTCTGCCCACCTTAATTGACATCGTTTCCCTCACATCTTGACCTAACTGCCCATGGCAATGTTCATTACCCCCGTTTCTCTCGCAGTCGCTGCATTTCACATGTATTCACCTCACATCTCCCGTCAGTCGCCCCCGAGAGAGGAAAAACCTCTCCATTACTTCTACATCTCATCTCAGACTTAATGGACAGCATTCAGTATTTCACTCTGTTCTTTTTCCATAACATCAACATTTGCTTGCCTGAAATGGATGGTAAAATATAAAAATAAAGCAAGCAAAAACAGATGGTTCAATTTGCCCGTAGTGCTGAACTGAGGTGTTAAAGCAATGCCCTTATGTGTTTGGCTCCCAGTATCGAATGGAAACACGGGCAAAGCCGTAAACACATATACCAGTCCCGTGTCACGTGGATAAACAGGGCCAGATGAGAGAGATGGATAACAGGGAGCAGATTTACCTCAGGCACTGCAGTGGCCTGCTAAACTCAGGGGGGGTCCTAAAAGAGTGTGTCCTGTCTTCGTCCAACCTGAGAACAGCAAGGGGCTAAACATGTTCCACCTCAGCGCTTTGAGCGTGCTAAGAGAGCCATTAGAGTCAAGACACGAGCGTGAGCTAAAGAGAAAAGAGACAGGACCTCGGGCTGGCGGCGGAACAAGCCCGAACTCGCCCAGAGCGCCGTGAGAGAGAACGACGTGGAGACTAAGAGACTTCTTCGTTGACCCCACCGCGGGAGTGCGCGTAACAGGGGGGGTGGAAGTCCAGTACATGCCATCAAAGAGAATGAGAGAAAATGAATACCTCAGCCAAGAACATTCACACACACACACACACACACACACACAGAGGCATGTTAGGTTTTAACACACATGTTGAATGAATGTTACTGTGTGTTTGTCATGAGCGATGGCTTCCTCTTCTCAGGGTTTCAGCATGGGGCCAAATTCTGTTGTCTGTTTGGATTTGATAGATGACTACTTGCAAACAGGAAACAGGAAATAAAGCACAGTGCAGTCAGACCAATCATACCAAACACGCCGATGCCCTCAGAACATACAGGGGTCATTGTGTGAAGCGGATGCCTTTTCCATTTCCAAAAGTGTGTGTTTATAGACCGTTGAGCAAGTTAAAAAGAGTTTTCTAAGAGTTTAAGATTCCTGTTTTTCAATTAGATTACCTCAGGTTGAGTTTTAAATGTTCACTTGATAGTAACTATCCTTGTATTTGTGATCACTCTAAAATGTATTTATTAGAAACATTTCATGCATTTCTACAAATTCAGATCTTTCAGTATTCAAAAATGGGTTTGGTGGTCCCTTTAACGTGTTCTGTTGATTATAAGTAACATTGCTCCCAATAGAGTGCTAGCGGAGTATTAGCAGACTGGTAGGGTTAGGGTTGGAATAAGTTGATATGTACTTGCAAAGTTACTTACTGTATAGTCAGTAGAGTGTCTTTTGGGAGACCATCACAATAAACATTTAGCAGATATTAATTAGTGAGTGTACTAATATTCTAATGAGAGTTAGTTAACATGTAGGTGCAAAGCTACTTATTGTCAACAGATTGTTCAAAAGGGACAATTAAAATAAAGTCTAAAAAAGGTATATTACAGCAGAAAAACAAGAGCAACTCTATGAGAGTGATTATTTTCCATTATTTTAAACAAAGTGCTTCTAAATTACATTGTGCCATCTCAAACTAAATTTAAACATAATTCATAATTAACTATGAATTCAAAGGTTGAGAGTGAATTATACATTACTAGCTTTGTCAGTGTCATGACAATATAAGGCGGCTATTAGAAAGAGGTGTAATTGTGATGTTTCTACAAATTAGAAAAACATTTATTTATTCAGGTAACCCTAAAGTTTTAGAGTCTCATTGTTACATGGTGCATTACTATAATACTAACAGTAAATTACCAGCAACTACTCCTAAATGTTCTACATGTTGTTAATTAATAGCACTCATTTGTGTAACTATACTGTAGCAAGAACATCTGAAAATATAGTCCAACCATTGTTTACTAAACATGTCATCTAGAAGCAAATCTTTAAAATGAATTCTTTCTTATCACTTATTAAACCATTTTTTCAACAATGCATAGGGTTGCCTTTTCATAGCAAAGTACAAGGTACACATTTCTTTTGATGCTCTTCTTTAGACATTCTGCTCACTATAAGCAACTTTGCAGCTATGTTAACTACCAGTCATTAGAGTGTTAGTAAACCGTTTGTTTTATATCTGCTAAAACTTCAGTGTTTGTAGCAGTGGCCATGCAACCATGCAAACATTCCATTAAAAAACACAAAGGAAAGGCTACAGAGTCTGTAATAAAATCCAGATCTGGCTTAACTAGAGATGGTGAAATTTAAAAGATAAACAATCCCAATGACGGTTACCAAGAAAGTGCATGCATATATGGGAGAAAGTGCAATGCACAATATAGTAAAATACGTCACGATATAGTCCTGCCAATAGTCAATTAAAATTAAGACTGTACACATGCATTGACTGGACCAAACTGAAATAATTACCTTTTAAATGCTATTTGAATATAAAAATAGATTTATTGTTCATTTCTGATTGTGTTGCTAATTTGAGATGTTAGTCACACTTTAGTTTGGAGACCCCTATTAACTCACTACTTTTGCTTTAAACAACTCTTAATTTGGGGTTTATTATAGTAATAGCAGAATAAGGCATTGATATGTGCTTTAGAAGTACTAATAAACAGCCAATAGGCTTTTAATATTCATGCTAATCAGCAACTAGTTTATAGTGAGATCTAGTCCCTAAACTAAAGTGTTACCAAAAAAAATAAAACGTTTTTTTGGATTTTGGATTCATAACCTCTCTATTTAATTAGAAAGGACTTACATGACCAAAATAACTGTCTGCTCGCATTGAGAAAATAGATGCCAAGTAAATAGACTTACTTTAAAAGGGACTTTAGCTTTTGTAAATGGCCATTTAATTTTGGGTTGTTGTAGTACTGGTCTGGATTTCATTTGCAAGGACGGACCAAATTAACATCAATTATAAGTGCAATGGTTTGCCAAATGGACAACATCCTCAGCTGTCTAATTAGTCAACTTGCAACCCTTTTCATCTAAACTGATTCACTCTCGAGCCTGTGTTTTGGTTGCCTTTCGGGTCTGAGGGTCAGAGCCGACAACTTATAAACTTCTGTACGTCATTTATTTAAAAGCCTAAATGTTACCAATTACTCAAAATAACCGCCCTAATGACATCTTTTTTAGATTCCCTAACCACATTCATCCATGCAGAGACGAAGCACAACCAACACAATGTACTTCTGCATGAAGATAGACAACCAAAATTTACAACGTGTTGCTTTAAGATCATCAAACTACTGATTTGTAATGTAACAGAGCTGATATTTTAAGCTGTGAAGTAAGTCACAGACTGATAAATGTTTAATGGTCACCAAAGCAGGTCACTTAAACTCAAGATAAACAAAACATGGGTAGAAAACTAGTTCTTCAGTCACTCTCAGTATGGTCACTGTCCTGAATGTGGAGCTGTAGTGTTGACCTACCAAAGGTCAGCTTCAAAAACACACTTAAAAAAAAAGGCTCCCAAGCACAAAGACTTCCCTGATTCTGTGTTGTTGACTTTAACACACAGCGGCCCCTGGCTCCTGAACCCGCCAGCCATGAGGGAGGAGTCCAACAATGTTTCTTGAGTGAAGTTCTCTCAGCAGGTGGAACTTCAAACAGGTCTCAGACCAGGGCCACCTCTGGAGGCCGGCCAGGGATCGGATGGCTGTTGTGGGGGCTGTCCTCGGTTTGACCCGCTGGAAAAAAAGCGGGCTTGTTCCACACAATTGCAGCTCCCTACGTAAAAATAACACCATAATGTCCGGGAGGGTGCACCTTGAATCATTGCCCCCTATACACAAACACCCCGCTTCATTGGTTCCTGCCTTTGAAAGAGAAATGCTTGAGCTGCAACTGAATGCGTCAGAACATGTGTAGACCAGGGGAGTGTGTTAAAGTTTGATCTGTTCAATTTAGTTCATTGTTTTTTGCATAAAATGAACACCTCCATTTCCAAGTGTAAAGATAAATATATATATATATAATGCATTCATTTAGTGCTTAGCTTACTTCAAAGAATGCAAAGATGTCCATGTAGAAGATGACCATCTTAAAAGAGCCCATCTGTCTTTTTTGGGTATTCTGATTCATGACCCAAACTTGACCCTTCTTCTCTGACGGAGTCATCAGAAGGAAAACATCCTGCAGTGGGGATGGCTGTTCAGTGCCTGAAACACGCTCAGGAACAAGGCTTTCCATCTCATTGGCTTAAATTTCAAAAGGCCCAGCAGAATGCAAAACATGTCTTAAATGTGCTGAGCAGACGAGAACAGAACAGTGTTGAGTGGTCACTAACTCATCACTGGATCTGCTGGATCTTCTACTGAGGAATCAAGTGAACATGTGAACTAATAATTTAAAAATTGACAAATGGGTTTAAGAGGTTGTTCCCCAAGAACTGAATATTTGGCCATTTACTCACCCTGGTTAATGCAACCCTATAAGCATTTTTTTTTCTTCTGAAGCACACAAAACAAGATACATTGATAAATGTTTGTTGGCTTACGCTGTATGAACAAAATATGATCCACGTTAGAAAGACAGTAATGCAGTTTTGTATTGACATGACAATGAATATTTTTATAATAAATTACAATAATAACTGCAATTATTGTGATTTTATTATTATTACTATTATTTTAATTTTGAAAATAATTCAATTTCCGTTTAGAAATTAAATGAAACTGTAATAATAAGCAGTTTTCTAAACGAGTAAGAGATTAATGTATTATCAATACACAGAAATAATAACATTTATTTCCATTAGTGTCAAATAAAATCTACCCTGAGTGAGGTCCATAGGTTGTTTTATCTGTTTTAGTAAAACTAAAAAATAAATAAAAAACTACACTCGATTTAAATGTGCAAATGAAAAGCCATACTTTTAAGATGTAGAATCTATTACATAGTGCTGCTATCATGAAGGAAATTCCAACGAACACAACATAGTCTAATTTCTTTCTAATTCAGCCAGTGCGTTTTCTAGGGAACACAAAATCCATTTAAAAGTGCGCTGATATCAAAGGCCTTGTACAAATGTTCTCATCAAAGCAGTCAGACAAAGAGAAAAAGACTCGGGCATCCTGGCTGTGATAGTGCGTTTCATCAATACAGCAAAAGAGGAAAAGAGGACGCGCACGCTCATACATGCATGTTCTTTATGTTAGCAAATTGCATATTTTCTTGGAAAAAGGAATATGAAGAGAGATAATGACTGTGAAGAATAAAGACACAATAAAAGGCCATTTCATTGTGATCGACAAGGAACCCATTTGAGATGATGCAGTGAGGAAACGAGAAAAGGGAGTGAATGCTATTTGATCTGATGCTGATTATCCAGCAATTTGAATTGGTGATATGAACTCAAGATAATCTTCGGGGGGCTATTTGAAACAGGGGAGAGGGGGCGTAGTCCCCGATGAAAAATGTCTGGGTTTCGAAAAACACAGCAGGTACGTAGGTCACCCTGACTACCATCTCCGGTCCTGAAAGGCCTCGGCATTGTGAAGGACACCGGTTAGCGAGCAAAGCACTGGTCATTAGAGCCGGTCTTTCTAATCCAATCCTGGAAAACTCACCAGGCCAGCTCCAGCCTAGGTTGTCATTTAAAGTCCCGTTTGTGCGCGCCAGAGGAGCTCCGAGGGCTCAATTGGCCAAAATTGCTCTTCTGACTTCTGAGCGTAGCTGATTTTGACTTCTTTTAGAGTTCCAAGGTCATTCAGCTGCGACGGCAACTCATTTTAGGAAAGTTGGGAAGCAGTCTTGACTTTAAAAAAAAAAAGAGGCCAGTTTAGACTTCATGCTGGTTTGGTGCCGGTCCACTACCATAGACTTGCTGTTCAATAGCACGGTCTTCCTGGTTGGCCAGTATGCTAACAGTAGCTCATAATGTATCTCGATACGATACCAATCAAGAACCTCAGGTGGTTAAATTCTACTTGTTCAGCTGATGGTATCATGTAAATAAGGCTTCAGTGTCGTTGGATCTCATAGGTTCTGCCATCCTGGTGAGTATTTATGGCTTTGTGGTTCTGTGGCGCTAGTAAGCTTCCACACTTCATCTATATCCTTAAGTGAAGAGCAGGTGATGGTCGAAGCATAGGTCTGATTATTTTTGCAAAGTAGATGGTGTTGAAACCAATCAAATGTGTCAGACAAAGACAGTGCTACATCCTCACCTTCCCATCCTGTCACCAGTACAAAGATAATGCGAGATTATTCCTTTTAGTGCTGTTTTAACCAGTGGGAAAATTGGCGAAGCACATTTCTGTGTTCAATGTAGTAGCTGAATTAAAAAAAAAAGAGAAAAGAAAAAAAGAA
Organism: Enteromius thamalakanensis; assembly: GCA_032357475.1. Taxonomy (NCBI): domain Eukaryota; kingdom Metazoa; phylum Chordata; class Actinopteri; order Cypriniformes; family Cyprinidae; genus Enteromius; species Enteromius thamalakanensis. The sequence goes on from JAUCMT010000056.1 coordinate 8,843,639, forward strand.
ATCAGCTGTCACCCCCACATTACTTTACCCATCCATAAATTCAAGAGGCGAATTATCGCTTGATAGCGAGCATGTGGCTATTGAGGGACAGTGCTCTTTTTAATCGCCCGGCAGAACAAGCAGTCCATAAAGATGTCAAGACATTGTTAAATATTCATGGAGACAAATGAAGTAATGAATTAATGGACACATGAGTAATGGCCGGCTAATGTGATTAGAACAGACAAGTAATGCCCTTTGCCAGATCAATCTAACTCCGAGCATTAACCTGCAATACATCTTCCTCTCCCACATCACTGTGATTAACACTGCGCCACATTGAGAAACCATTCCGCTTTTCCACAAAACACGCTCTTACTTTGTTTTGTGAACTTTGTTAAAAGAGCTGTTATAAGATCTAAATTTAGATGAGGATACATTTAGTAGTTTGAGGTTTTTTTTATCTTTATTACGCAACACACTGTTTTAATTGTGCAACTTTTTGACGAGAGGCGGGCTATTACTTTTCTAATTGTTGTAAGTAAAGTAAAACCGGAAAGAAAGAAAGAAATACGCCATCATGACAGACAAACGCAACTTACATTTTACTTCATATATTCATTAATAAATACATACATTCACTCAAATTATTTTCATAAAAGGTTTTATTCTTATGGTTGTGTCATTTAGTATTTGGGTATATATATATATATATATATATATATACACACACACACACACACATTACATACATATTATACACACACAGAAGATCAAGTTTCAGCTACTTAGCTTAAGGGAAAGCTGTCAGTCAGTTTTGACACATACTAATATAAATAAAAAAAAATATTTATATATATATATATATTATTTGAGTATGAATATATGAAAATAGACGAAAATTCTATAACATATAATACAATATAATAACATATATGTAAATAATTGATTATTTAAAATAATAAATGAATGAATGGAAACATGCAAATTTGCTAAATAAATGCAAATGCAAAAATATAAATATATATTTTTAAATGTATCAATTTATTTAAAAAAATACAAAATGTATTAAAAAAAACAAATCTGAAACTATATACATTCACACACACACACAAAATAATGCAAATATATATATATATATATATATATATATATATATAAAAAACATTTAAAAAAAAATCTAAAAAATCTTATTTAAAATTATATACACATGCACATATATATATTTAATATATTCCTCAAAACCAAGAACCCTTTTCCTTACACATGGGAGTATGTGTGAAGGACCTACAGACACTCTGATCAATACGCTGCTCTCAAACGCACTCTAGAGGTTAGTGTTGGTATAACAGAAAGTCATTTTTTCCCCTTGAAATGCTATCCCATAACCCCACAAAGGGGTTGGACGACGATACCCCAGAGATTCTTGTGTTTATGAGTTTGCGGTGCGCTCGGGGCGCTAAAGTAAGGTGAAAGTGATGTGATACATGATGAGTGTTAGAATTACATGGAGACTGCAGAGAACGAGATAAATACGAGCAGGATGGGCAACATTGCGTTTTATTAGCGAGTGTCTACGACTTTGATATAGTGTGTCTGCGGTTTAAACCCCCCGTTCCCCTGTAGCTTTATTAAGCTGGGCAGCTGAGCGCTGTCTGTTCCTCAAACAGACCTCCACACCCCCACCTCACACACACACACACACACACACACACACACACACAGAGCAGCTGCACACACTATCTCAGTTTTGCCCCTCGCTTTGAAGTTCACTTTGTGTCCCACACTGATCAGGGCCACAGGCAAAATATCAACTCCAGTAATGACACAAGCAAACAGTGAGAGAGTTTATTTACATGGGTAAAGGGAAAGACACTTGTTTGAAGGCTTCAGAGAAAACAACATCCCTGCATTTGGACACAGCGGGGTGTCCGTCTGATTGACTGAGTGGACAAAGTTCTTGTAGTCCTCTTTTTGTTCGACGGCTTTTGAAATTCTCCCGGTCTGGGAATGGAACGCCTGTGGCAGAGGATGATAAATTAGAGGTACATACATTTCCCCCCAAAAATCAGTTGCCGCACAGATCTCTATGACGAGATGCCATAAAGACGGACGGCTCGGATTCATTTCCCAAAAAATGAAGGGACAAAGAAAGTGTCACGCTCCAGAATCATATATTCATAGGCAAAAACGGCACGGTGTTGATATGGTTTATTATGTCTGCGTTGGCAGCGTAATACACAGCTTTACTTCACTCTGTGAGCTAATTCTGGAGAAAATAACGTTTTCAAAAAAACCACGTGCTCGTGTCGTAAACAATTCAAACAGCTGTAATGTGTTATACTGTTGAAAACGCAATCGTACTCAATATGCATTCATTTTGATCACATCAGCCCGATGATGGAACTAAATCATGAATATTGTGTCAGATTCAGTGCTGCTGCTTGAAACGTAAATGAAAATGTGACATTATTCAAATGACGCCACTTTAATGTACTTAAATCTAAATTACCGGATTTCTGGAATGCTGTCAGCGCTATATAAATGGCTCATAAAATTCAAAACATACCTCTGTATTTATCAATGTTTATTTACTTCATCTCATTTCCCCAAATCAAACGGCTTCAAAAACAGAATTGGTATGTGCTGTAAATAGCCATGCTAATTATTGACTTATTTAATATTCTATTTTAAATAATAATATATAACTGAATATATAATACTATTTATTTTGTCCTGCTAATATATTGTTTATATCCCAAATTTATTTTTATTTTGACTCCAAAAAAATAATTCTACAAACTTCTTTGCAACTACATGTCAACTAACTCTCATTAGAGTATTAGTAGACTGTTGTGTTAGGGTTGGTAGGTTGCACACGTACTTGCAAAAGTTACTCAAAATGCTGTTTATTAACCTCCTCTGGTCCCAGAACCATAAAATGCTTGATGTCCTCTGTGCTATAAACATTGTTCAAATGGCTTGTTGTAAATGGGATTGGGGATGACACATGCTCCGAGAGCCCTCTTAACCTCTTGCTTATGTGAAGTTACTTATGTCCTGAAGGTAAAAGCACAGCAGTGCAGACGAGCATCACAGTGGACTGTACTGGAGTAATCTCTGTACTCCACACCTACCACTGACAGGAGCAAGACCTCAGGAAGACCCTGGACCTTTAGACAGCAGAGAGAAAAACTCAGAAGGAAAATAAGGTGCTTTTTACCGAGCACATGCATAGAGTTTTATTCATTATTATTAAACCTGTTGGAAAGTGGAACTTCATGTAACCTACAGAACACACAAATAATTTAGCTGAATATCTGAATTGCTCTTTTTCATGCAATTTAAAAGGAACGAGGACTATGAAGCTCTATAAAACAATATATATATATATATATATATACACACACACACACATTTATTGTTTAAAGGGAAAAAAAACCCATAAGATTCTTTATATATATGTATATATATACAGTGAAGTCAGTAAGTATTTGCGATCACCCTGTCATTTTGCAAGTTCTCTTACTTAGAAATCATGGAGGGGTCTACAATTTTCGGCATAGGTGCATTTCCACTGTGAGAGACAGAATCTAAGAAGAAAAATTCAGAAATCACATTGTATGATTTTGGAAATTAATGTCAAATAAATATTTGATCACTTGAGTCAAAAAATGTTAAATATTTGGTACAAAAGCCTTTGTTAACAATTACAGAGGTCCAACGGTTCCTGTAGTTCTTCACCAGGTCTGCACACACTGCAGGAGGGATTCTGGCCCACTCCTCCATAAAGATCTTCTCTAGATCTGTCAGGTTTCGGGGCTGTCGCTGAGCAACTCAGGGTTTCAGCTCCCTCCAAAGATTTTCAATTGGATTTAGCTCTGGAGACTGGCTAGGCCACTCCAGAACCTTGATATGCTTCTTACAGAGACAGTCCTTGGTTTTCCTGGCTGTGTGCTTTGGGTCATTGTCATGTTAGAAGACCCAGCCACGACCCATCTTTAATGCCCTGACTGATCGAAGAAGGTGTTCCCCAATATGTCACAATACATGACCCCGTATATCCTTTCAGTCGTCCTGTCCCCTGTGCAGCCCCATGCTTTACTGTAGCATAATTTTGGGATGTTACTCATCATTCTTCTTCCTCCAAACACGGCGAATGAAGTTAAGACTAAAAAGTTCTACTTTGGTCTCATCTGACCACAGGACTTTCTCCTGGCTGATTGTGGGGTGCACAGGTGTCTTCATGACTAACAACCTCAAACTGCTGCTACTAATGTAGAATCATGAGTCTAGCTGGACTATTTAAAAGCAAAATAACAGGTTTTTGAGGGTCAGAAATCTGGCTGATAAGCAAGTGATCAAATACTTATTGACCTCACTGCATAAATTTATATATACATATATATATTTATATATATATATACATATACGCAACGCAGCACTGTGCAAGTCTTAAGCAACGAGTATTTTCACCAACAAAAAAACTGGTTTTAAGTGGGTTATTTCTATCTTTTGCGGTAGTGTCATATGGAAATATCCGTTTCCATTTCCAAACATTATTTTTGTTGACCAACCACACTTTTCTGTAACTATTACGCATATGATCAAACGTGTCTGGTTGCTGTTTAAACTGATAATTGGTGACAACAAATACGGCTGTAAATATTATTAGAATATAAATATTATGAGATCAGTAAACAAAACCAAAAAAAATATACCAAAAAACAAAATCACTTTTGTTTTATGATTTATGCGCACTGACAAAGTCCAAGAGCACTGTCATTAAAGATTCAAACAAGACATTTACATATTTTAAAAACACTGCCTTAACACGAAGCATGCATTTCTTGCTTTTATTGTCTTTAAATAAAGCATTTAAAATCCTTCACAAATATTCCACAATTCAGAGAAGAACTTGAAGACACGTGACTGCTTATGAGATCTGCTCATGTTCCTGCAGCAGGAGGACAAAAGCTCTGTGAAACACCTCATCTTCAGCATTGAACTTACAGCCCTTGCTCAAGAAATCCTCGGCCCAGGCCTAATGGCTTTTATCATAAATATCAAAGTTGGAAAGGTTATGCTTAGATGGATACTTCTTTTTGTCCTTTTTAGAGTGTGTTTGACTGATACTGCGCTGGGGCTAATAGACGTCGCCTGATGGAAGAGGTTTTGGTGCGACGGCGTTAACAAGCAGGTTACATGTGGAGGTAATGCAGTGCACATGAAATATCAATGCTCATGTAAAGGTTACTTCAATATAACTTTCCACTAATGCAGCTTTGTCTATGTGAGCGAGCGGCCAAGGAAGATTCTACACATGGAGTTCATGCGAACACTTGCACTTCTTGGTGACTGTTTTCACATCTGATCTATGACACGTCATCAAAATCATTGATAATCCATTATTAAGCCTTCATCGACTTAGCATGATGCCCATCAGCGTTGCAGTACGGCTGTCAAACCCATGTACATAATGACTTTATTACATAGCAATAATAAAGCAAGTCGTTCCCTCAGGGAAGCGCTCCAAATTCAATCGATACTTGACCCTATGTCAATTATTCACTGTGGCCGATCTCACACGATTCAGATGACTGCTGCGTACACATCCTGAGAACCGACATAGTTTTTTTAAAGGTTGAATTGCCAGCGAACAAAAACAATACCTTTCCCTGGACTCCGGCTCCCAGGTGCCCATTAGCGGAGACCTTTGGGGACGTAGTAAAGTCTCCCCGGCAGGTCTTTCTGCCGCAACGAGTAAATGGGTCATTACAGATGACACTAATGCATGATGCTGATTACCGACCGCACGCTTCCCTGCCCACCGATCCTGACCACACGACACCTGACCCCTCCGCCGCTCTGGCTGCATTAGGGGTAAATGATGAGGAAAAAGACGTGACCTTTCGGTGCGCGGCAGAGACGGACGACGTCGTGAGCGCGTTCGCCCTTCTGCACGATGAATGACTTGTTCTGAGAGTTTGTCTTGAGTTGCAACTTCAGAGGATATTTTTGCAGTGGAATAATGATATCGGCTTCTATTAGCTTAAATTTGCAATCTGTGTTACTTATGTAACTTGACACATTTCAGAGTGTGCATATTTAAAAATATAGAGCGGGACTCCATGTAAGAGAAAGTCAGTTAGCGATGCTCTGTTGGCATTATTGCGTATTGCAAAAACAATGCCTGCCATTGAAATCGCAGTGTATGCGTTATTACATCTTTTGAATAAGAACTACTGTACTTAGCAATCATTTAAAACGTATATGCTATGTGTGATCTGTGATAAGTAGCAAGGGTATATTTGTAGAAATAGCCAAATATACACTGTATGGGGTCCAAACTATAAAATGTTATTTTTTGCCAAAAATCACTGGGTTTTTTAGGAAAAGATCATGTTCCATCAATATATTTTGTAAACTTCTTACCATAATGTGATTTGTCATTAGTAAAGGCAATTTTCACACACTGTTTTTTGCCTACCATGTGCAGCAGAAATGAGAAATGTGATTTTGGATGTTGCCAGTGAATTAATGTTCATAAACAGGTTTCTTGAACACCCCCCCTCTGTCAATGGTTGATCAAATAGACATTCCCCAACTCATGCCATTAGTTGAGTCACTTTTTTTCATGAGGGATTCATTAATTTTGTAGTTAAATGAAATTAAGTTGAATGAATGAACCCAAAAATTGTCAACTAATAAAATAAGTTAAAGTAGAGCAGCTAAAATTATTGCTAACACTTTAGAATAGGAAAGACTTATTATTAACTACAGACTTTTCCCTCAATAAACTCCTAACTTGCTGCTTATTAATAGTTAGTAAGATCTAAGTTCTTAGAAGTATAAAGTCACGTAGAATAAGACATTGATGTGTGCTTAATTACTACTATATAATAAATGTCTAATATTCTAGTTAAATGCTGATAAGCAACCAGTTGAGACCCTAAATTAAAGTGTTACCAAATTATTAAAACTAAAACCTAAAAAGCTAAATATAAATATTAATACCAAATACACATAAAAAAAAGTTGGTAAGACTTTAGAATACAGTAGGTTACAGTTATTAACTAAGACTTTCCACTTAATAAATTCTTAATTTGCTGATTTTAATAGTAAGTTGTTAAGTTTAGGTATGGACAGCTTTAGGGACATATCATGAGATCATGTAGAATAAGGCATTGGTATGTGCTTAGTTAGCACTAATAAATAGCCTTTATTTTAGTGATATGCACTCTAATAAGCAACTAATACGTGTTAACCATAAAATATAGTGTTAGCAAAAGCTCATAACATAACTGCTATAACAAACTAAAATTAAAATAAAATGTAAAACAGCTCATTTAAAATATTAGTTTAATATTATAAATAACACTATAATTGAATTGCACTAGTTTTTGACAGAATAAATGGTGTATAGGCTTACTTAGATGAGATAATGATTGTGATGCTTATTAATAAGGAATGTATTTAAAATCAATATTCCAGGATAATTAAAAAATAAATAAATACAGAAATCTGTATATTCTGGACTACAGGAGGAACTTGCAGTGAAACTGAATGGGGCCAGTCTATAAACGTTAAAACTCTTGGAAACAAGACGAACAATAACATGACTTTACTGTGGAAAAATAGCTTACTATATTTTTTCTTTGTAAAATGTTAGTTGCCACAACAATGTAATGCCCAAACATCAGAATGACCATAAATTGATTATAACAAAATATTAGCTCATTTATTATGATGCAATTTGTATTATTTGTCCAGAATAATACAAATAATAGAGCATTATTTGTAACAAATGCAAACTTTACATTTGTCCTTCCAAATACTCCAACACTCAAAAAATATTTGTATTTTTTATATTCCCAATATAACCACCATTTCTATTTATTTAATAGTTTTTTGAATAAACATAAATGACTTTTTGTGCATAACTTATATTAAACTTGAAAAGAGACATGCATCATCTTTAATCTGAAAGTATAATATTTCTCTTTTTTTTTTGAGCGAGTGTGTGAGAAGAGGGCTTCTGTTGATGCTTGTCACACCTACTGTGCGTTGAGCTCCTTGACCTGGCTGTGAGTGAATGTGCAAATGTGTGTTTGTGTGAATGAGTGTGTATTTGTCTGTCAGGAGAATGCAGTCAGACAGGTGATGTGGGTGAGTATTCCATTAAGCTGATCCAGAATACCTTCCCAGCATGCCTCTGCCTGTGTTCCAGGATCAGGCCTGTCAAAGCCAGGGGCCAGAGTGATGGAGCGCTCCCACTATGGTGCATGCCGCCCTGGTTTTCACCCGTGCTCGACCGCTGAAGCACCACCACTGGAGGCCAGCGGACCTCACAATGTAGTCCAGATGTAGAAAGTGAGTACGGTAGGATCATGGGAGCACGCCAGCTTCTACCTCTGGGTCAGGGGAGTGGTTGAAAGCAGATTATGATATTATTTCCCCTCTGTCCTTGACTGACGGTCTCTGGAGATTACACTGTTTCCATTACAGCTACAGCACTTACGCCAATTTTTCAAGTGTGTCAGGCAGTAACATGTTGTGGCCAAAACTTCCCCAGTGGAGGACTGGACTGACCACTCAGCACAAAGAAACATCTCAGAACAAGAGCTCAAATGGTTACTTTATTTTGAAAGTCTGCTTTAGATATTCTACTAACTGTAAGTTACTAAATGTCAACTAACTCTCATTCGGTTATTAGTAGTTAGTGTTAGTAGAACTATTGTTTCAGAAGTATCGCCACACATCTTAAAAATAAGATGATGTGAAGTGACATGTAGAAAAATAAAAGGATTTCAAAATTATTTTATTTTTTTTTAACTCCCAAAAACTTAATTATTAGCATTTAATAATCTAAATAACTTTTTTTTTACCCACAACAAAGAACATTTCCTAGAATGGAACGAGTCCATGCATGTTAAATGTTCTATTTGGAACCAACAGACAACTTAAAGCTGGAAAACACGGCACCCATTTTTTTATCTAAAAAGGATGGGAAAACATCACACTCAACATCTTTGTAGGAAACACTGGCCGCCATACACTAAAGAACTGAGGATCATTAACTACCAGACTTTAAAGTCATTCCAATCACAACAAACTCACACAGAAATGTGCGCCTTATTGTAAATAATATGCATTCCAAAAATGGCTTAAAATATATATATTTTTTTAAATAATCCAACTGGATGGAATCACAGTCTGAAGCTACATTTTTTTTTTCTGTTCTCGTTAAAGCATTAGGAGCAAGGGCGCAGCCATCTTGCAATATCAGCAAGTGAAGCAATATAAGCATTTCTTTACTTTAATACACAAATATTATTTTAAAGCACACATTATTTGGATGAACATCCAACATCAACTTGCCTGTATTAAGTTTTAATCCTGGTCTCCCAAACATTGTTTAAATAAGGTGCAATGTGAAACACTACTACTGTTCATGCTGCATCTTATGGTGATGTCAGATCTTTCAGACATTTGCATTACAGTTGGTTCATTCACCAGTATCGCATCTCTATGATCACCTGTGAATACAACTAGCTTACCTGCTGTTATCAGGATGGTAAGTCTAATCCCGTATCTGAATAAAAGTTTAATATTCTCTTGTGTTTTCAGTCTTGCCTGTTTAAACAATTGAAAGTGTTTTAAGCCATTGAAGCAGAAGACAGCTATAAGTGATTTCAATGTAGTACTCACTTGCTGTAAAATCATTTTCGCACAAACATACAGACAGAAAAAAGAAAGCTCACACACACACAAGTATCATACTCTCTTTAGTGTCCCCATCAGCAGAAATACACAATTTAGTTTTCATGAGTATCCTCAGAAATGCATTGTTTCCCAAAACCCAAAACCAACAGGATCACGGCTTCTAGATGCCGTATCAGCTTAAACGCAAAAGCAATTCTTATTTTGGGCTCCTGTCATGTTCGTCTTCCTCCATTTCAAAACAAGCATGTGTTCGAAAAGAAAGAACTGCTTATGTTGCATCAATGGCGGACAAAGCCAACCAACCCTGTGACGTAACGCTGATACTGCAAGATGGTGCTACCCTTGCTCCAAAAGCTTTAAAACATACTTTTTAGGTTACTTGTGTTTTATGTCAATTATGCTTGTTATACTTTTTCATTGAAGTGGAAAGCAGTTTACTAAATAATGAAAACTTCACTGACTGCTTTACTTCCACACTGTAAAAAATGACCGGATTTTAACGGCAACTGTGAAAATGCTAAGGTAAAAACCTGTTTAATAGTTGATGCTAAATTTCCAGGGAAACACCATAAACTGACATTCCCAAAATTCCCTGCATTGCATTTTGTTTAAATTTGATGTTTTTTCTTTGAAATAACTGTTTCTTAGTTTTGTTTAGTTTTGTTTGTTTTTTGTATCAGTTATGTTTATATGTTACATGTAATGTTGTTAAATGAATGTTTATTGCACATTTCAGTTTAATAATTCTTACCATGATGGTGTTTGGTGCTTGTGTGAATAACACTGAGCACCTTCTATATATGTTACTATTTAAAAGCTACTTGTGATGAGCTTTGGTTCATCATGGACAATTGGTGCTTATTGGTGTATTTCAAAGATATAAAATAGATTTCAGTATTTAATGGATTGGCATATTAACATTTTATCAGCTATTACGGTTTATTATTCAAAATTACAGTATTTAACTGTAATATTGTTACCATATTGTTACCATGTTTTATTCTGGCAACCACAGCTGCCATTTTATTTTTTTTCCCAGTGCACTTTAATGTTAGTTGAATAAAGGCAGTAAACATCATGTCCACATCATGTCATATACTACTCACAGGTATTGCTATTATTTTAAAATGGCAATCCAAAATATATAACAATTCAGGCTAATGATGTTTAGTTTAAGAAACAGTGATGTTCTGATTTTAAAGACACTTTTTGTTCAGTTTGTGACTCGCTCAAATTGACATGTACTTCCAAAGTTACTTTGTTGGACCTGTTAAGACCATAAAAATAATGGTGTTGAAATATTATATAAGGGGTGTGAGCCCTTAGAGGGTTACTCCACCCCGAAATAAAACTTTATTTATTAATCACTTAACCTCATAAACACAATTTAAGATATTTTGGATTAAAATTTGTGACTGCGCCCCATAATAAACACTGAAGTATTTTATTATTATACGGCAATGAAGCGAGAATAGTTTTTGAATGCAAAGGAAATTAAAATACCAACTTTTTTGTTTCAATTTGGTCGACTCTGCGTCTTTCCGCATCACTGTAGCGTCATTTTGGAGAACATCCTTCTATGGCCACGTACACACATTTCGGGAGTGACAGCCGCATTTAAACGCAGGAGTGAATCCTCCAAAATGATAATTTCATACATGTGCAGAACAAGACTCACTGCTGCATCTGTAATGACTGACACAGAGGAAACCATAGCACTGTACTGTAGTTATCAAAACAACCGAAGCCCGCCATTTAAAGAGTTATGTTATAGAAGCCTTTATGTATTTCTGCTACACACTGCACAACATTTCTGTGAATGCGGTTGTCACTACCTGCATTTTAATTGGGTAGTAGAATGCGGTTGTCACTCTTGTAAATGACTGAACTGTGCGCGTACACAGGACTAGAACAGGATGAAGCACTAAAAGGTGAACTGACTACTGAATTAACATGCAGTCTGTACATGGCCTGTGTGTATTTCTACATGCATTTACAGTTTACAGTGCATCCTTTGCAGCTGACACAGAAGAGCGCTCACAGTTTTTGAACAGTGAATATTCTCCAAAATGCCGCTAGAGTGATGCGGAGAGACATCAAGGAGACAAAATGTTGAAAAAAAAAAGTAATGTTTATTTTCTTTCTGTGCAACAAGTATTATTGTTGCTTCATTACATTACAGTTGAACCGCTTACGCCAAATTGACTATTTTTAATGAAGTCTTTATTTTTCTGGTGTTCATTGTTCATTACTTGAAAGTCATTGGGACAGTCAAAAGCTTTCCGTTTTCCGTCCAAAATGTATAATATTGTGTTCTGAAGATGAACAAGTCTATATGGGACTGGAACAATATGGGGGTAATTGAGTAATGACTGCATTTTTATTTTGGGGTGGAGCAGCTGTTTAACATAATATGTTGCAAATAATTAGAATTAGTAGAATGTCTAAAATGGACATTCAAAATAAAGTGTTGCCCTTCAAATTGACCAAAAGTAGTGCGTTTTTATTTGTGGTGCTCTTGCAAATCACTACAGCGCCAAATGTTGACTCCGAAATCATTTTATTGAAATGCAAAGTGTATTTATCTTTTATGAGTTTAAAAGCTCCCAAGTTTATTTTGTGCAATTATTGTGATATTAGTGTGAGCATTTCCCTACTAAATGAGGTGGAGCAGTTTTGTTTATGCTAAGGGAGAAATATTAATCTTTAATACTTCGCGTGGGATGGGGTTGGCAGATTGACCCAGTAAGAGTTGTGTTCGGGTGGGGGTGGGGGGTCTCCATGAGAGATAGAGCTGTGCTTTCTGACAGATGTAATAGTCGAAGTGATTTAGCCGCTAAGAAGACAACATACTCATTAGAGAGCCATCCCTCGAGACCGATTAGAGCAAGAGAGACACAATTGCAACTTGGGTAATTGATACCAACTTGAGCTATGACACTTATTTAATGATTTTCCAGACAGTCGTGAAAAAAAGAAACAGGTATCAAATGAACGGCGCAGTGAGATGTTTTTCCTCGCAGATGTTTGGAAATGAATTTTATAGAATTAATACTATCAAAGAGATTGTCTTATCAGAGGGGTGTACCCTGGGAGAATATTGCATCTTAAAAATCATATTAGCCCCATTGTTAGCCTCATATTTGCATATTGCTGATTAAATGAGGAGGAAATAGACAAGCTGTCATCTTCGGATTATTTTATGATGTGGTAGATGTGAGTTTATCATGCATGGTCATGAGACTGAAGCAGACTCCGAAACAATTACGTCTTGATTCGCCGCAATCATCGCGTGTAATTGCTGACATAGGCTACAATAAAGTTGAAACGCGGATGTTATAAAACAGGAGGGAAGCACTTTTACTCTTATTGAACTATCAATATTTAGATGAACTCTCATATTGCTTTGCTCTGTTAAAACATGTCATAGGTAGCGAACCTTTGGATTGATGCTGCCTCCAAGATTATGATCTTATTTTAGTTGCTACGCGATAAAAATATGACCTTTATAAACCAGCAACTACTGACATAATGGCAATATGTTATTTCCAAATCAATCAGCAACATTTCTGCTTTATTACACAAATAATATACTTTTCATTAAAGAAAACACCAGAGTGCAAACCCAATGTGCTATTTTTAAACAATCAGATGCATATTATTTACAATTAAATAATACATTTATTTTTTATTAGTTAAACATAATAGTGCTTTTTTGACCAACTTAAACTATATGTAATTTAATAATTACTTTTATTGTCTTTGAAATACAGTATGGTTAAAATTTACTGTATATAAATATGTTTTAATGCTATTTATGTTCAAACTTGCCTGTCAAGTATTTGTAATTACAGATTTGTAATAACACAAATATTAGAAATATTAACTCCATGTTTTTTTGTTTGTTTGTTTCAAACAACATACCATAGTTAAAAGTGTTATTGTTTTAGTATGTTAATCAGAATATGTATATCTCTATAAAACAAAAGCATTATGGTTAAAAATGTACTTCACATAAACATTTAGTTTGACGTTATTACAATGAACCAATCATGAAAGTCTCTGTTAGTGGCCTTTTATTTCATCATTTCATTAATATTAGTATGTGAATGTATAGTTTTTATACATTTACAGATTTTGAGTGCACTTGAAGTGTGCCTTTAATAATAATAAGTACACTTCAGTTTTTAATCTTTGGGATGAAATGAATTAAAATGAATGGCACTATGTGCAGTTGGACTAAGGGTTCGATTACCAAGTCAAAGCCAAATAAAAAAAAAGTGTTTTGAGCTGAACTGCTATCATAGTATTGATAAATGTAGTCAAAACTGTGCTACTCTAGTTAACTACTAAACACTGCAGGACAGATTAGCAGAACACTATGAACTGTTCTTGTAAATAGGCTAATCTTTGGCTACTTTACGTCCTACCATGAACCGTTATGGTCCAGTCGAGCTTCCTTCCTGTGCCAAAAGTGAGCTCATCCTGCAGTATGTTCTTCTCAATGTAAATAAATATATTAATGCTAGAATTTTCCAAAATAAAAGCCACCCCTATTACCATGTGTTCCCCTGGCAGGGTAAGTGTTGGAGCTCATGCTTTGGGATTTGGGTTTGGTACAGTTCTCTCCGCAGCGGGAGACTGTGGCAATCCGGCTGGGTGGGTAATGATATCAGATGCCTCTCTTCACAACAACAGGTGCCTTGGCATGGCCACTCTCCACCTCCACGCTGGGGTAATGACATCAGCAGCGAGCGCTGTTTAATTATAGTCCTCTAGAGCTCAACCCCTATAACACCCTGACATCACAAGTGCAGCTATATGAACTATGGGTTCAGCATGCTAAAATGTTAGCATGTCCGGATCCTGCATGTTTAGTTTTAAATCAATCTTTCTCAAGCTACATTTGAATATTTAAACTACAACTAAAACACACTTTTCAAATGCGCTGTCATAATCACCCTAATTACTACTTACAGTTTGTATTTCTATAGCAACACTACAGTGTCAGTGTCAGTTTTATAGTTCTAAACTAAATAAACAATACATTTATGGTTTATATAGCAGGACATTGAATAATTATTTACTTATGTGCTATAGCTATATTAAAAGATTACTCCACTTCAGAATTAAAATGTTGTCATTAATCACTTAAAGGAGAAGTTCACTTTCAAAAAAACTTTTGCTGATAATTTACTCACCACCATGTCATCCAAGATGTCCATG
>JAUCMT010000056.1:8858669-8869413 GCA_032357475.1 Enteromius thamalakanensis
GACATGGACATCTTGGATGACATGGTGGTGAGTAAATTATCAGCAAAAGTTTTTTGAAAGTGAACTTCTCCTTTAACCTCATGGCGTTCCAAACCGATGAAAGCCTTGTTCTTCTTCAGAACACCATTTAAGATATTTTCGAGGGGGTTTGTGACTGCCCCATTGCCTACCAAGTAATGAACACTGTCAAGGTCCAGTATGAAAGACTCCTTCTGCCATCAGAGGTTCAACACTAACACTATGAAGCAACAAGAACACCTTTGCTATGGAAAGAAAGCAAAAATAATGACTTTATTTAACAACTCGGCACTGTAGCACCATTTTGGAGAGTGACAAATTGTTATATTAATAAAGTTAAATATTACAAAACACTGCTGAGATATTGCTTAACTACATTTTCCTGCCGAAGCCAATGGCATTTTAAGTGTTTCTATGTGATGCCGGGATAGTCAGGTGGTAATTTTTGGGTTTAATTGATCATACAATGAGTAATTACAAGAACTGAATGGTCATGAATGCATTTTGCAAATTTAGTTGTAGTAACAGATATATTTAGCTACACTTCAAGTTACTAGATGACACTTCAACCATTTAAATTAATACACGGTTTAACTTTAACTGTTATTTAAAGCCTTTCATCAAGGTAGTTTATTTCCAGAATATGCTAATAACATTTTATTTTTAATCACATATTTAAGTTACTAATAAAATGAAAGCATTTTAGCTACACTATAGTTACCGCAAGAGCTGTTGATTTAGTTCATTTGTGTGACTAAAACATATTTATGAGCATCTGTGGGACAACGTAATCTTGGTAAACACAAAACGAATGAAAATATTTAAGAAACTGAATATGAAGTTAATCAAGTGTAAGAATAAACGTGAGTGCTAAATCCCTGCAAAAGCTTATGCTACAATATCAATATAACGCTGCTATACTACCATGTCCAGAAATGGTTAAATGTGAAATTAGCTGTATTTAAGTTGGCTGTCTTTAAATGTAAAAAATAAATGAAATAAATCACTCCTTTCAATTCAGAAAGATAAATCAATATTTTCCCACTCAATGGCTGCACATTAATGCCTCCTGAATTTGTATTTATGATATTAATAACAGCATGTGATGCAGCATTTCTTAATATTGAGTTATTATTATTAAGATTGTTGACATGCAGCATTGCAAACACATGCTATATGGATTTTGCCTTAAATTCCTGCTTGTTAATATTTAGTACTTGTTAATTTTAGGTATTGAGTAGAATTAGATTGTCGAATATAGCAACAAAACAGCCAATGTGTTAATCATAAGCATGCTATTAATTGAGAATTAGTCCCTGTACTATAGTGTCATTTTGCATGGTGTTTTGAATTCCAATATTCTCTAAAAATACCAAAAATATGCTTAATACCTTCGACTCTAAAGAAATTTTAATTTCCTTTAAAGACCAAACATGGCCTCCGTCAGTGTTGGCTAATAAATCTACAGTCAGTACCCTCTTTCCCCCCATTTCTCCATTTTGTTTCAGCGTTTTCTCTCTGATATTAGCTGGAGAAGCGGGAGGTTGTTGTCCGGATGCACAGGGGGTCGTGTGACTGTGTCTGTCTGTACGCTGATGGCTGCTAATCCCTTCAAACAGGCCGGCATGGGCCAGACATGGCTGAGGGCTACAACGGAGCCGTAATTACACACGACCTTCCATTATTGCAGCGATGCAAGCAATTACAGTAGCTGTGCCTTTTTACATGCAAAGCAGCCCAAATGAGGGACACAATGACAGCGGATGAGACAGGCTAACGGCAAGGCTGGACTGCCGCCATGCCTATATACAGCTTCAAGATGTGTAGCGAATACATAGCACCCTGAAGAAGACAGAGAGTAGAAACTATTTTCACACAGAAATTGCTAGCAAATTTCACAAACCATTAGTAAAAAAAAGTAACAAATTAAAGTGACCATCAGAACTGAAATATATATATATTTTTTTTTTCATGTATAATTTAATAGAATTTTATAACATTTACCTTTTCTTTATAATTTATCTCTAATTATATATATAGTTTTCAGTTCATTTTCATGTACCTTTAATCGATCAACTAAAACTCAAATAATAAAAAAATTAATAAATAAATTACATTTACAAATAAATAAATAAGTCTAATAAATTATATATACATATATATATATATACACACATATATATATATATATATATATATATATATATATATATATATAAACATAGCCTTAAAGCAATAAGACCACATTATTCTTTACCTGTGATAAAATCACATTAACGAACAGCCTCAATTAAGTCATTAACCTCTTTTTGATTTATTATATCCTGAAAGACCAAAGCTAATTTCCTCACTCATAAAACTGAGTTTACATAAAGAGGCATCACTGAGAAGCGAAATGACTTGATCTAGTAAATTTGCTGCAGCGAGGAGGGAAGTGCATGTGTCTGTGTGTGTTTATGTGAATGTGCATGCGTGCGTGTGTGTGTGTGTGTGTGTGTGTGTGTATGTCTGTGTACGTGTGTATTTAGGCGCAGCATTTGGATGACCATATGGAACTCTTCGTGGCGCCAGGAGACCATGCGGCTTGGAAACCTGATCACCATCTCCCTGGTGACAGCTGGAGTCTTTACACTATCAGAACATTTGTAGACTTCTAATTTGTCATAACCACCTCCTGTGGCAAAGAAATATGCTGCAGAATTAGGTAAGAGAGGCTGAAATTTAGAGCAGAAAGCAGGGTACAGCGAAAGAAAGAAAAGTTTGACAGACATAAGTGCGTGGTTGCATGGAAAGGGAATATAAATATGACAGAAGAAAGATGTATTATCAATTGGCTCATTCGGCTGCTCTGCTTCAGTCCATGTCTAGGGTTCTGCTTGGATCAGGTTTTGTGGCATATCCAACTCAAATCGATTTCATTGAGTTGAGTTCAATGGAAACGAGATTTGATTTGTTGGTCAGACTTCAGTTACTTTTTCCTGTTTGAAACATGGGCCATATAACGTGTGCATAGTCTCACATAGTGAAGTTTTGTACTTAGTATGCACATTTACTACTAGTATTACTTATTTACATCTCATAAAAATAAAGTACAGTTTAGCATACTTAAAAATGTATTATACATGCATGCATATAACTAAATAATATATTTTTAAAGAATATGTGAATTGTTTTCAGACATTTATTTGCATGTTAATTGCATGAGAATTTATTATTGTTCGATTTTTTGTATTAAATGGAATTAGCTGAACTTTATACAGCTTTTTTACTTTAAAATAAATCTTGACATGTACTTTAATAATAGCTTTTTAAATATAGTTACAGTGTACTGGTGAATATCCTGACAAGCTTTTAGGGTAATCAAGTATGCCTGTGTTAGTCAACACATCAAAATAAGTGCATTTCTTCAAAGCATTAAAATACAAAATGCAAAACAAAAATGATTACAATTGAATGATTTGAAATCTATTTTATTTTTCTTAAGGGGTTGGCGTTATGTTAATATTTAGATCATGACTTCTGATATTACATGAAGAAATTAACCTGATTTCCTTTCCTATTTCAAGTAAATATCAGTGAGAGCATTCAGTTCTAAAGATCTTAACTGAAACACATATCGGATTTATGTGTAGTCTGAACAAAGGCAAAATAACAAGCACTAAAGGATCAAATCAATTATTTAGCTATTGATAGAAACAGAACAAGAAACAAAAAAAGCTGACTTGCCCACAGTCTGAAATCTAAAGCATGTCAGCGTATGCCAAAGAAAGGGCCGAGGCATGTAGTGTCCCTCAGAGAAAAGCTGTTTCTCCAGGGAAGACACGCTCACCTTTCTGCCAGCTGGAATATTTAGCCAGAAAGCAGGTCTTGGCCTGGTCCTAATTTTACCCCATGCTTCCAAACATAACCACCCCCCCACCCCCCGTCCCAAACAATCACATGCACAAACTGTAAGCACACACACACACACACACACAATTCCAGGCATACGTCAATCACATGTAAGCGTTCTCCCAGCGCTCCTAAGACTGTTTTGAGATGACATGTCTGTGAGTAAATATCTGATTAATATTTCATGTGGCTGTTTTTTTCTCCCTGGCTTTTTCCTGAGCGGAACATCATGTTTTCGCCTTTCCATTTGTCTGAATAGAGCGTGTAGCTCTTATGCTCATCAGCCGAAACACGTTTCCTTACTTCACGTCGCAAACTCCTGAAAGCTTGGGGACACAATGTTTTTGACGTTGTTTTAGAGCTAATGTCAGAGAGGAAACTACGGCTAGGTTTAGCAATGGAACACTAGATAATTTATGAAAAGTTATGTAGTATATTATAATATCATACACTTTTATATTAGTATATAAAACTAAGCCTTGTGCATGTCTTGTGTTGCACATATATGGGGTTATTTCTTATTATACCGAATAATGAATACTTACTACAGTATATGGTTACGGCTTGCCTTAGGGTTACCTGCATGTAATTTCTCTGCCACACATCATTTATTGTTATCATAATAATAAGTGCATGGATTGTATGACAAGGACACCTTAGGATAAAGTGTTACTTCATTTTAAATAGATAATATTTAAACTGTTGGCATTCTGAGTAAGGTTCACCCAAAAACATTTACTCACCCTCAGGCAATCCAAAGATGAGTTTGCTTCTTGTTTGCAGAACCGATTTTGAGAGCTTTAGTGGACCACCAGTGGATCCTTTGCAGTGAATGGGTGCCGTCAGAATGAGAGTAATACAGTAATTCACAAGTAATCAACACCACTCTAGCAACATCAATTAATGTTAGATGGCCCGAGGGTGATTTTTTTATTTTTTTTATCATATGTGGGGGGGATATTTCTTCAGCACTGCATTGCTTAGTTGAAAAAACTATCAATCTGCATACTACTATATGCATAATATACGTATATACTTTATAAATAATAAGAGTAACTTTAATGCTATTCTAAGTAACCGATATCTGTCATGTTTCACACTTTTTTTCTTCTGCAGGACATTTTACCAGTTCTAAAAATAGATAAATGCAAAAGTTAACTCGAAATTGCTTTAAATGCGAGATAATGGTAGGGAAAATATAGATGGCTGTTTTTAAGCACTTCACATAATCAACACCTACAACTTTAATAGCAAGGACTCTGAAACATTTGCTTTAATGGACATTGGTTCCAAATGCTTCTGCTGAAGACGTTTTTTCTCTCGTTCCGTGTTTCAAGGGGAAATGGCTAAATTGCACTAGTAATGCTCTTTAATTCTGATGGCCTGAGCTCAGCGGGCAGTCCTTGTATTCTCAGGTCGACTCTTTCCTGGTATTGGCTGAATTAAGTGCTGGCGAGCTATCAGTGACGTCTGACTTACTGTGCCATTACCTCAAAGGAGGTGTGCTTTTGTGCTTTCACAAATTTTCTATTTAATTTGTTCACATGTGCATCTTTATTTATTATGATAAACTGAACGAAGGGGGCACAAATAGTGGTCCAAAGAGTTCCGGATTCAGGCTGCAAAGTGACATGCGAGAACAATGCAGGCAGCGGAAGTACCTTATGAGACATTGAAAAGGGTCCTAATAACCACGGCATCTAGCCAAAGTGCTATGCAGAGAGAGAGATAAAGAAAGTCTCTCCGTTCATAGCCGGTTCTCCACAGAGATAACTGACTTATCTGTGCTATTTTCTCCACAAGCCATTTTTCTGAGCCTCAGACTCCCACAAGGCTTCAAAGCTAAAATAAGGAAAGTTAGGTAGTAATGTTTTCTTCAACAGAGATAAACGCAGTAAAACTACACCTAAACGTCTTTTCATTAAAGACTCTTCAAGCATGCATGGTGCGATTTCTCTCTTCTGTTGATTTCCGGAGAGCTATTATTTCTATGTGTGGGTATTCTTATGTAAAGTATACATGTATGACAGATATAAAATAAGAATCCTCTGACAGCTAAATAGATCTGAAATCACCTGAATCTCTCTGAAGGCTTCACAGGTGACCAGGTTTAATATTTCGGATCCATCAATACTTAAATTTAACAGCAAGTTTGTCCCAGAAATGCATTTCTAATGGTAAAAATCCCTTTCTACAGATCAATTGATTGTCTATCAACATTACTTGTTTAATTAGTCTGATTTATTGGAAATACAATCCTCTAAATTCCACAAAGTCACTATAGCTGAACCTAAAAGGATTCACAACAAAGTACATGTGTATATCATCAGCACTTGTTTACATATTCAGTGCTAGAACCAGTGCATGAACACTGTTGAGATCGCATTGAGGATCGTGACTTTGTGTTTCTGGCATCTTGGTTTAATCTCTCAGACTTCAGGGAATGACTGACGCCGAAGCTCTGTTGCTGGGTAGAGTGCACTGTCATAGTCTCCTAAAGAAAACGGGGAGGAAAAAAAAAATACTAATGCTTCACTTTAGCAGTGCCACACAAAAGCCAGAAGGAAAAAGTATGAAAGACAGACTCTGAAAGGAAAACATTTGGTACTGAGGGAAAAGCCAGGCTGACTGTACCAGTAATATGAAGTAGTGTAAGAGGAGAGAAAGACTGCTATGGATTTTAATCCATTCGTCAATAAAGGTCACTACTCCAAAGGGTTTTATTTCTCTGCCACACATCAAAGTGTAAATCCGCTGATTGCCGCCGCTGAATAGAGAGACAACAAGGCCGGGTTTGTGGGTCGTTTCTATGGCGCAGTGTGTGAGGAGAGAGCCCATAATGTGCAGGTTTTCTATCAGGGGCCCCCAGATCAATGGGCAGCCTGACCTTTGCATTGTGTTCCCGGCTTTGCCCGTGATGTCATGCCATCTATCCGCCGCTCTTCTTAAAGGGCCAAGAGAAAGGAAGGCACGGTCCCACACTGTCATCCCACCACGAGATTGAAAAGACGGCCGCGAGTCATTATCTGCGAATATAACCACCTGAAATCACAGAAACGCAGATTAAACGCGCCGGATCATCAGAAAGATGAGCCTGGGCCATGTTCGAAAGCATGACGTCGAAATATTCCACCTTAATGATATGACAAGCATTGAGATATTAAGATGCAAAGCGCGTGTTTGAAAGCACCTCGGCGCAAGTCGTTAATCAAATAAAGCCAATGGCCTTTTTAAGATGTTTGTCAGGGATTGATCTGCCTTTTGAGTTAATATACGCCGGAGCAGAACTTAAGAGGATAAAAGGGGTGAGCTTCTCATTGTTCCTCACTGAAAGCTCTTCTTTGTAGTAAAGAGGGCCGATGGCAGCTGGTAGGGTCCTCTCCGCTCATTGAACATCGAGAACTTTCTCAGAGTGGCCAAGTGCATTGGAATGGAAATCTAAAGAGGTAGGCGTGAACCATTTGTTTAGCCATGTTTGTGTTTGCTGTCAACATGCCTGTCTGTTTTGTGAGGCTGCCGCTTTTGGCTTCACAAAACCAATGTGTGTGTGTCCACCCTTTTCAGTTGCGGACATAATCGAGGGGGATCTGGGCAGCGGCGTTGTGGGGAGGAAAACCTCGGCCGAGCCGCCCGCGACAGATGTTGTAATTGCCAGCTGATGGATGGGCCGTGGAGGAGGTCATTATGGTCGGCGAGGCCGGACGAAGCGAGTTATCAGACCACTCGGAAAAGGAGGGAAGGGCCTGCGACGCGGCTGGACAACCAGACCCCAGACGTCTCTAGAAGATGAACGATTCGTAATGGGTTCGGGATGCCGGTCACGGGACAGAAAAGGGTGCGGGATATGGTCAACCCTCAAATTAGACACACCCTCCTCCTATTGTGTGCAGAAAACACACTACTTATGCAGTCTTTTATGTAGACGACAGTTATCACGCTCGAGACTGCGGTGACTGAAAGAGTCAGTTAGTTATCCATGAAACTTAAAGAGGTGCTTTAGGCACTTAAGTCACACTTAAAACTGTCCGAATGTAATTTCATTAGATACCAAACCAAGTGGTATCTGCTTTGAGAACTTTACTTTTCAGAGCCATTTCTGCACTGACTTGGTTTCGGGATTTCTAATGGATGCATGAAGTCAGTCCTCCTCTGGTTCACACGGGCATCCTAGCAGAGGAACCACATGTGTTAATTCACTACATCACGATACGCTAATGTTAACAGCTGCAAAGTCAGGTTAATTTTTTGCACATTTAAGACCTAATAAAATTTTTTATTAAATATTTGCTTAAAACAGTGTGCTTGCACCATCTCAATCTTAACAGCACTGGCAAATATTTGAAATTTTATTACCACAAAAATGAATTTAGATTTTTTTTTTAAGCACAAAACTGGGTTACATCTAGAATGCATCTAGGTTACATCTTGGATTTATGTATTTCCCATAATTTTTGTATTATTTGAGCTGTAAAGTTGTTCTGGTCATTTTAGAGTGGAAGGGATTATTATATAATGGCAAAAAAAAAATTTGCACAGAAAAAAATTGGGGGAAAGAGAAAAAAAAAACTCTTCTGAGAAAAACAATAAAATAATAATAAGGTAAGAGTGAAGCTTCTCATTTTTGCTTTTAAATCCTAAAAAGGGGCCCCGTTTACTTTGTTTCTCGATTTTGGATTTTTGTTTCTGTTGGTAAATCCAAAAAAATAAAATAAAAAATTGAAAATGCCATTAACACAACTGTTTAAGCTTAAGTTTTAAACCCAGGATATTCCTTGACCAAATATTGGTTGTGCCTGTGCATGTTTTTCAATCTGTTTAAATGCAAATAAAAATACTAGGTATAAATTAATACATATTTAGCTAAAAAAGGATGCAAGCTTATGCAAGAATTAATGAATGGAAAATACGGTGTAACAATCCTCTCTCAATTGTTCCATAACAAGATGTGTTTGCGTGTGTCCGAAATGAACATTGCTCATAATTAACAAAAACTGCACTAAACCCAAAGCGTCTGTTGTGCTCTTAACTCTACTCTTCATCTTAAAAGAGTGAGAGAGCGCGAGAGAGAGAGAGAGAGAGAGAGACGGGGAGGTCTATTCTCTGGGGGCACATTCAGGGTCATTTGAGTTTGTGTCACAGTTACACAGGGTGTCACTCCACACCAAAGTGAATTGTCAGTTTGTTTATACAAGCGGTGGGATTGCGTAAGATGTTTGCTCCCCCTGAACGCTCCCCAGAGGTCAATTAGGACAGATGAGCTTTTCTCCACACAAAGGAAACTGGTGGCCTTACAGCAGTTAGGGGAGGCACATAATTAACAGTTATAAAGTACTTTGGTTTGTTAATTGAATTAGTTAATCCTTTTTTCAGTGATCTTCAGCTGAAAGGGGGGCATTATGGGAGCTCTCTTGTACTGTCACACACGTGGCGGCTCGTCTTCGCCGTAAAGCTCTCCAATGAAAACAGAGGTTTCTAGATCTCCATTCAGAGAAAAAGAAAGAACCGAGGAAAGAGAAATCTCACAATTCTAATGAAAAAGGAATTGCTATTGCGCAAACGTTGATCTTTCAGGCTCAGCAGACATAATGGAGTTATAATATTTGATAGGAAATATAACATTAGATGCAATGCAAATGACAGCAGGAAGAGTATAGAGCAATGCAATTAAAGGAGATCCTGTAGCTCAGATTATTTGGTGCTCTCAGATCTTAGAAAAACAGACACAAATCGGACTTATTGTTCATATACACTATTGAGCTAGAAGGAAAAATTCACAACCTATTTTACTTATGTAATATGATTTCAATAAGAGAAAATATTGAGCGGGACTTAGATCATAAAACATGGGTGTTCTACCCTATATCAGGGTCAGCTGGTTGGAGAGGAGGACTTAAAAAGAGCATGGCGACATCAGTTGAAGTTGTTTTAGAGCTTAAAGTTAATATATTTTGCTAAAATAATTGTCTGAAACTTTTTTAAATGAGTTGCACTTTAAGTTTGCAGATTAAGGTCTATTGTCAGCTGTCAGTAGTGTAATATGAAGCAGAGTTCACATAGATTTTCACTTTTTAAAATGAAATGTTTTCATTTGATCAGAAAAGTTCATCCTTGATCCTGCTTCAAAATCTGTGTGGGCAAAAGAAATGCCTGAGAGCGAGAATTTTTTCTTTATCTTTTGTTTATTTATTTATTTATTTAAAAAATGTTTTTTGTTTTGTTTAGTTTTTTTAAAATGATACTTTATTCATAAGGTATGTTATGACTCGAAATTTCTTTAAAGAAAAATTGTAAAGACTTAAATGAATATGAGAACAGGCAAAACCAAATAATTTTTACTTCAATATGTTGCTTTTGATTTTATTGTTTTTATTTATTTTTTTTATTTTTTTACTTTGTATAGAGTTGATTCTAACAGAATGATTTTTTCCCCATTATATACATTATATACTATAAACTAAATCTATTTTGTATATTAATATGTTTTTAGCAACATAATGGACAAGATTTTCATAATTATATATAATATTTCACACAATACATTTCAATCATTTGTTTTGTCTCCCATAATGCGTAATAAACATTCTTTTGGTTCCGGTGAAATCAACATCCTTTTTCATAACAGAAAGTCATATTTTTATTTGAAACCCCTTTAAAGTGCCACTATTGGTGCTTTTCCACTGCATAGTACGGTACGGTACGGTTCAGTACTGCTCACTTTTGGGGGGTTTTCCACTGGAAACAGTACCTGGTCCTTTTTATAGTACCACCTCAGTCGAGGTTCCAAGCGAGCCGTACCGTTACCAAAACGTGACGTGTAAACTCTGCTGGTCGCTGA
>JAUCMT010000056.1:8872933-8892213 GCA_032357475.1 Enteromius thamalakanensis
TTCTCGCCTACTGAATTTCGACTGCTACGAATTCGGACATACTACTCGCCTCGCATGCTGTTTTTCGCCTACTATATTATAGGGTAGTAGGCGATTTCGGACGCAACATGACTCTCATTCATTCACGTGTTTAGATAGGAGTTAAACCGTCCTGGTGGTCTCATTTATATGGGGATATTTCATCAGATGTGTCGCTATGCATAAAATGGTGTCTGTACACACAATAATCAAATATAGAAGCTCGTACTGGCCCACTTCACTCTAAACACAGCAGTATATTAAATCAAAAGCGCAATTAATATTTAATCAAAAGTGTATAATGAATTGAATCACCACATTCGCTATTTGATCGCATATTGCAATATAGATTTCATTATAATGCCCTTGTCTGCTGCATCATACGCAAAATCTCTTTATTTCATACAACATTTATGTTTGCAAATTCAGTACATTTTCATATGCATTTAGAAGTAACCTATAAGTAATTAAAGGTAATTAGATTTTATTACTTTCAATTTTTAGCAATTAGTACTTTATAGTTAAATGTATTTGAAAGTAACCATCCCATATATGTTTGTACACTCGTCGTAGAGTGATGTTCGCAACATAAAACGTTGCAATCACTGACATTCTCCTGCATTTTCTAAGCTGACGGGTTGTTTATTTGCTCAAAAAGAGCGAGAGGGGGAAAAATAGACTATTTCTGATTGCATGGTAATCATGAGATTTTTCCCCACTCTCTCCTTGGTGGAACGGGTTAATTAGGCTGAGCGTAAATCACTGGCACACCTGTTAACGTTGCTCGTGTTAATCTGGACTACACACACACACACTCATGCATACATGCACACGCACTGACACATCACACGTTCCTCTAACAGGCCCAAATTAGACACCACGCAATTAAACCCACCTGTCTCGCTGCACAGAATCTGCCTTTGCGTCTTCAAATGAAAGACTCGAGAGCACTCAAGTGTCGCCTTGTTTATCAATGTCATTTTTTCTGTACACACTGTACACAGATTGTACATTAGAGATGCCCAAGTCATTACTCACTATGAATCTGAGGTAAATTTTGTTCACTTAATGCAACTTCAGAGTGAAACAACCGATTTCCATTTTTAATAAGGGATGTTTTTAATGGCTCTTTTTAATGAATCGTTCAAAAAGGCTCACAAATCAGTGGAATGAAAGCTTGTTCATTAAATCAGGCAGCTTTTTTAAACAATGTGGCTCACTGATGACAAAGAACTGCAGTCTACTTTGAAATGAAGTTTGATACCTACATAAGTTTAGTTACTGAATGGTTGTTCATAGGTTATTTATATGCCAATGTAGAGATAGTTTGAATGTGTGTGGCTGAACAATAGTTTTTTTTTTTGTTAAGGGTTTTTTTAGGGATATATTGTGGGTTATGGTTAGGTTATAGTATTTAACTAGTCGTATATAAATACAACAGAAGTCTATAATGTATTTTTATTTAGATAATTAAGTAAATGTGTATTTAATATGTATTTTTTATTTAATATGCAATTTCATTCAATATTTAAAACACATTATAAAAAAGTGCAAATAAATAAATAATAATAATAATATGTGGCAAAAAATATTGGGTTATGGTTAAAAAACAAATATTAAAAAGGAGCTGAACTAATTAATTAAATGAGTTAATAAGCAAATGAATGAATGAAACAATCAATATATATTAATCAAATGGCTTGCAGAGGTGTCCTAGAAAAATACTAAAATATTTAATTGTTAATGAATCATTAAATGAATCAAAATCGTTTACAATCCAATTTCCATAGCACTTTAGTTTACCGTTCTGTTCCTCATGTACATAAACTATGTACTCACTGTAGTAATTACAACAACTAGGTAATAACTAGATATTAACCCTAAGTTAGTAGGAACCTAACCCTACCTCATGTAGTTACCTTATATTACCAGTACATTCACAAGTACACTGTAAGTACACATTCTGTAAAATAAAGCTCAACACAGGTCTGCATGGAATAAACATGGAATAAAGTTTTGTTTTGAACTTTTTAACAAATCACCCCCCCCCCTTCTCCAGTGAGGTCGGGTGTCTTGTTTCAGGGATTTCTGAACCCAGATGAGAAGGCATGTGAAATGAGGGCCCCTCAGTGACTCCCACTGCGCGCAAAGATGGCAGACGGCAAGAGTCCTGAAAAATGTAATTAAACAGAGATAAGATTAATACAATCAGCGTGTGGAATGACAGAAAGGTGGTGTTGTTGCAGAGGCATTGGAGGGCCCCAGGCCTGAGTAGAACTTGGGCCCAACGAAGGGGTGAGGGGTTTTGGGGTGGTGGAGGGCTGCTGGGATTGAGTGCCTTCAGGTTGAGGCAGTCCCGTGGTTTGAGGGTTTAAATTAGCGGTGAAAAGACAATCCCCATTAGGAAGGATTAGGGGCCTGCTGGCAGCTGACGGGCCCAGGCACCAAAACTGGCAGGGGCATCTGTCGCACGGCACCCATGGCTACATGGCTAAAGTCAGTCACAGTAAGAAACCTTCTGAAGCACAAAACAATGTTATTGCTACATTTTACCTTCCTTTGACCTCCACTGGTTTTCACTACAATTTATATTTCAATCAAAAACTTTACTAACTTACTAATACAAATGATACAAATTACAAACATTTATAGTTGCTAAGAAGGACCAAATCATCATAAATCACATAGTCCGTATCTGAATTGAGAGCTCTGCTGGAAAATACCTACCTTGTCAGAAAACAGAATGTATATTAACATTGTTTTATTGCATTGGTGTAACGACTGTTTAAAACGCCTAAATCTTGCTCGACTTCCTTTAATGTGTTTGACAAGTGTATATTAGGAATGGAAAGTTGTGGTATAAACTCTTTCTCATTGATCTATGAATAATGGCATGTGGATGGCTCCGCAATCTGTGTTGTTGTGTACAGGCTTTTATGGAATAGCTAGCTTAGAGCAATGCTGCAAGTTATAGATACTTTTCAATAGCATGACTTTTCCAATAACTGGTGCATGACAAAACAAATAGCTATATGATAATGCAATGATTACACATTATGTTATCAATGCAAATTTACGGGTATACATATAAAAGCATGACTGGCTATTTACAAAAAACAAAAAAAATAGGACCAATTCCTGGGTTAGGAGCTTCCTCTAAAGTTCAAAAATAACAGTTTATTGAATTGTTAATGAATGAGAATTATTAAATGGCTTTAAAATCTTCTTGCATTTAAAACATGAACCAAAGTTGTGTGTTCAACCTCACACTTCTCCACTGATGGCAACGAATTGTATAAATGAAGAAAAACACAAGAATTCATATAAAATTTAACAATATTACCAGTGTCACAATATCAAACACGAAATCACCCTGTTTCAGCAAATCATACACGATATATTTATACGTTTAATAATTCAGTCCCAGTTGGAAACAACAAATTCAATTTTGATACAAATTTACATAATACTGCTATGTATCATTGTTTTAGTAGTAAATTTAAAATTTCTTCAATTTTAATGATTTATTTAATGAAAGTTTCACAGTCAACCTAAATAACTTATTTTGAACCCAGAAAAATCATCTAAATTACATAACGATACATTATATAACCTGCACAATTAAAAATATATTACTCACTTAAATATTGAATCAGTTAATATTATTTGTTACAGCGATGTTCTCACTAGGCTAGCTGCTCTGAATTATGGATAGCTTCTGTCTTGGCAAACTGCGGTTCCCCCCGACATCGGTATAGACATATTGTAGTAGATTGATGCTGTGTGTTTGCTATACATTTATTTATCTATATTCTCAGCTCCCCGCTGCTTCATTCGCTGCTTTAATTACGGAGGATGCTCCGACAATGAAGAGCGAGCACTAATCCACAATCCCTGCTTTATCACGTTGTTTTAGCGGGGCTAAAAAGTTCATTTTTTCGTTTCATCTCCTATAGGGTTCTGCTTGTCAGGGGCAACAGACAGAGGCCCACTGATTGTCATTAGGGTCCCCCTCCCACCCGGCTAATTTAAAGAGACAGCGCTCGGGTCCGGAGGTGAGCGGTGGCGGGATTTTCTCGCGGGCACGACACAAGTGAAAAGCGCCTGGAGTTTCTCCGACCCACCGCTAGCTTTTTGTTCCCGGGTTCGAAAGGCAGGGCGAACAAAAACAGCTTCAGAAGAGTGCAATCCGATTAAAACAATCTCCTTGTCTTTTGATTAACGTTTATTTGCATGATAATAAACGCAAGACGATAAGACCTCAGAGGCCTTTTTTTTTTTCTCCCAAGGAGATGGCGTGCTTCACATCCAGGATTTTCCTGGCTCTTTTTTTTCCCTTTTTGGTTTCCAGTGGCCTGTCTCTCCGTCCAGCTGTGTGGATTGTCTTAAATGTGTTGTCTCTTGCACGGTAACTCGCTAACAGGAACTTTAAGAGGCACCTCCTGCCGTAGCAGAAACCAAGATCAGCGCAGGAGGAGATGACAATATCTCCACAGAAACAGACCGATGACAGCCTCAATGTCATGGGGAGATGGCGTGGAGCATTAAAGATCACGCCGTGCATCCAGCTCCGCTGTCTACCCAACATGCATCTGTGCGCAAGAGTCCATCTCAAGCACTCTTAATGAAATGAACCAAAACCTCCACTTCATACCGTAGTTCGTTATCACCGCGGTTGCATTGTAGTGTTGCGAGTTTGTGTAGCTATCAGAACAAAG
Organism: Enteromius thamalakanensis; assembly: GCA_032357475.1. Taxonomy (NCBI): domain Eukaryota; kingdom Metazoa; phylum Chordata; class Actinopteri; order Cypriniformes; family Cyprinidae; genus Enteromius; species Enteromius thamalakanensis. The sequence continues at coordinate 8,877,670 of JAUCMT010000056.1, forward strand.
CGCTTGTGGCACATCGCGGACATGTGTGTGTGTGTGTGTGTGTTGTGTGCTGAGAGGCAAAGCGACAGGGGATTTCACCGCTTGGTATTTCTGCAAAGCTCCAGAGAGAAACATGCCTCAAGCTATCGTCATGTTACAGACAAATGAAGAAGGGGCAATGTGTGATCTCTGCAAATTTGCTCTCTCTCTCACTTTTTCTTTTTTCTTTCGCTCTCTTTCCTCCGCTCCCTCACCGCAATGCTTGACTCTCAAGTGGCACAGAAATCAAACAATTAGCAGGAGGGAAATAAAGGTCCTGCTTTGCCCTCTGGCACTTGTAAACATGGCAACCATGTTTGAAAATGTTGCCTTTATTATACAGGTTTTGCCTTTCTCTCGCTCGCTTTCGATTTCCTTCCTTTTGATGCTTTTCTTGTTTTTCTTTCACACAGAACTTCTTACTTTGCTGTCTTTTTCTTATAGTTGTAATTGATTTTATTTAAAAGCGAAAGAAAGAAACCCCGTTGGATGTGTTCTTAAAAGTATTATGCTTAAGTTTTCATGTTTAAATGATAATGTCCTGCTTTAACCATCCCGCTGCTTAACATTTTAGGGTTTTAGTGCTACTTTAGATTTGCTAACGTATTTATTTTTGTATTTTTGAATTGTTCCTATAAATCTTTAAGCAAAAACATTATAATAAATAAAGAAATCTCTGGGTTTTGGGACAGTGCATTCTAGCTATAAAAAGTGTTCATTGAAAGTGTACTGAAGTCCGACTAAGTGAGTTTCTTAACTCTGGGACCCCCTCACAGCGAGGAGTTAGCGTGTACATAAAAGAGCAGGTCAGCTCTGAAACATTGCACTCGGGACTTTGAGCGGGCCGCAGCTTACCGCTACACATTGCAAAATGGACCGAGACAAATATATATATATATATATATATATATATATATATATATATATATATAGACAGCTTTTCCCCACAGTTTCACAGACCAGACTTAAACTACTCCCAGACTAAATTGCACGTTTCTCAGATGAAAATATCTTGCTCTGACATATCTTAAAACATGTCAGTGTCATTGTTCTGTATTAAGATGCACACCTGTATTATTGTCTTACAAGGCATTTTTGTAAAAGTTGCTTGAATATCTTAATTTAACTAATGCCTAGTCCTGGCTTAAGCTAAGCTCAGTTTGTGAAACCGGGCCTTTATTTATCATTTGTTTCATTTCTTCACACAGTACTATAGGCATTTTAATTTTTAAACGTCGAGATATTGTCAAACTTATTTTTTGTCTTGTAGTATTTTACCATTGTTGAAATTAAAATAAACAAGATACGATTGTAACCACAAAAAAAAATAAATAATGTATATATGTCTGTGTTTGTATTTTTTCTAATCTTAATGTTTTCTTAATGTGTTTAACATATATTATAAATGATTTACTATATTATTAATTATATTATTTAAAGAATTTGTACAAACACTTAAAGACAAATAGAGAATGAAAGCGTAAAACTGAAATATTAATTACATTTTAAAAGCTTGGGTTTAAATTCAAGAATAACAACAAATTATTGCATCACAATATTAAAATAAAACAAACAAAAAATCTTACACTGACATTCAGATTCACTATATTTTAGAAATGTTCTTCATTTCTGATAAATAAACACACAAACAATACAAAGTTAAAATAAAATTTTGTATATGGTTTTTACTATTTTGCTATTCTATTTAACTCTTCAGTAATTTTGATACAAATGTAACCAAACTGTTATTTTTGCATTATTTCTTTATTTAAAATATGATAAAATATTCTATTTACTTCATTTTGATACATGTTCTTCTCTCCCCCTTAGAATTAAATCTGATAGATATACTTTTTATATAAAGACAGACTGTTATGCTAACTACTGTGAAAGTTTTCTCAAGAAAGCAAAAGGAAGGACATTTCAGGATCACAGTATCTCCTAATGATCCATACTAAACATATACTGCTGAATAAAATTAGATCTGCCATTAAAACACTGATATTATCTGATAAAAGTCAGAGATTGGAGATTTCCCGCCATGGCCGTGTACAAGTAATCCAATTCTGAACAGAGATAAACTAGGCTTTATATCTCAATTTATGATATGACAGATTATCAGCCCAATGAATATAAGGGGATTTTCCAAGCAGGTATTAGAGCAGAAAGGTGTCCTCACCCAGAACAGACTCACTGAATCATTGATCAGGGACAGCAGCGCTTTCAATCCGGTGTGTATGTGTGCGTCCGTCTGTGCGTTAGGGAGGTTTTGAGGGATTGTCTACATTACATTCCGACCGGAGTAATAAACTGCGCGCACCTCCGCTGCGTTCGGTTCATTTTGTAATAGCTTTGATATTTCCAAGTGCCATCGCAGAAAATACAGTAGGTCATAAAATTAGCATTTTCTGATTGCAGTTGGAGCTGCGGGAAAAGCCATAAAAATGCAGATTCCTCCAATTCAAACAAAACTAAACCCTTTTTTATCAATTTCAAGGACGACTGCAGTTATTTCGTAAATGAACGCTAAGATTTTCGCAGCTTACGCTGAAGGTCTGCCGTGGTTTCGCAAAACCGATCCTCCTGCCTAACCTCTCCACAGTCCTTCCAGGCTTTGGCCCCGCTGTGAGCGGCCCCTAGTCAGAGCACAATGTGTGAGACTAAGGCGAAGAAAGAAACACTGATGGATGCTCTGTGTTCTACTGCCCTCCAATGGCAGACGCTGTGCATTTAGCCCCGTCCCGCATGCTCTACAGCAGGACACTTAGTTAGTTTGGCCTGGGAGAGCTGCCCGTTGGACGGCCCCATTGCCCCTTGCAGCTGCTTAGGGAGCTGAACGCAGAGCTTGATGCCAAATTCTGGGGTTCCTAATGCACGTCAACTGCAGCTATTATGTCACAGTCCGTCCTAGAAGCGGCGTGAATAAAAGCGTGAAGTGAATGTTTGACGGATGCAAAAACCTGTGTGCGGTGATGGTAACTGTCATAAACCCCCTCTTATTCATTTAGTTACACATGCAGATACTCACACACACGCTGAAACTAACGCAGACAGTATGCAGAGGCCCAGATGGCTGGTTCACAATGGCGGGGCAGGGCAGCCTTTGATAGGTTTGAGTGATTGATTTCAGGCTTGACTGGCTCTGATAGAGTCACCTCAGGAGGTGCCTGGCAAACACAGCTTCTCTCCACAACTTTCCATTGAGGGCCCAGGGCCGGCAATCACACTGGATGCCCAGCTGACTCAGAGCCGGCCCTCTTTAAACTCAAAATGTGTCCAACCCCGCAACCGCTGGTCACAAACCTCTACTTCCTGCGCCGCATACTGCGAGGTTAGCACAAAAGATGCCATTCACTGTAAAACTAATTATTTATTGTTTTTGTTTTGTTTTATTTATTAAAATAAATAAACTAAGAAACAAACAAAAATAAAACAGAAGCAGGACGATGGCATTTATCATAGTAACAATATGCTATGACTTTAAGCTTTTTAAAATGAATAGTACATAAGTATGTTAATTTACTTTCATGGTGTATCGTATTACTAATGCCGTTTTTGGACATTGTACCAATTTTTTGTTTGTTTGTTTGTTTGCATTGACAAAAGTACCAGTCAAATCATGGTATTCAAGTTCTTCAATTAAATACTGTACTTCAAATGTCAATAACAAATAAAATGTAAAAAGTGTCGAAATATGGTATATATATATAATACGTTCTGTTTTTCGTTTACATTAGGATAGGCCTAATAATAAATACAACATTATACAAATGTGGTAAACGTTTAGAACCACAGCATTTTTTTAATAGTAAAGTAAGTATTGTAAAATAAGTATTGTAGTACCACGGTATTACCATTTAATTTGCTTATTTATTGCTTGTTTGTGTGTGTGTCTGTGACATGCTATCAGTGCCATGTTATGTACAAGGGTAAATATCATGTTTATTCATTCAGTTACTTTACTTTGGAGTAAGCACTTAATGTAGATACAATGATAAATATTAAAAGCACTATTACTGATTATTTTCTGACATGGCGTTACTAAATCACTGTTTTTGTTTGTTTTTATTACTTTGGAGTATAGATACTGATTTATTATGCATGCATTTTTGCATATATGTATGTATGCATGCATGTATTTATTTATTTATTTTTATTGTACCAGTACCATGTGGGTGCCATGGTATTTAATCATGGCTAACGTTTTGTTTGTTTTTTTGTTTTTTTTTATTTATCCTGGGGAAGGTTTACCAAGTAGAAAAAAAAAAACACAGCATATTACAGTCCCATAGTATTTATAAAATTATCATTGCATTGGGTTGGATTAGGTCTGCCATGGCATACAGAACCTTGGAGTATCTCGTAAACACAACACTGTATATACTTATAGCGCTAATTCAGTCCCATGATATTATAGACCAGACGAAGCTTTGCAAACAGTGCTGACTGCAGGTCCACGGCGTTTTAATTAAGGACGAGTAAATGAGTGAAAACATTGATTCCTCGTCTCCTCAGGTTGCTGCACCTCCGAGGTGGTAATTGAAATGACACGGAGGCGGTTGGCGTCTGCTCTAACACAGGGTTTGGGCCGCCCGCATCCAGTCGTGGCTAACCGCGGCGAGGGCGATACGTGCGGCGGACGCAATTCCCCCCGCAGCCATCTCTCCCACGCTTTCATATCGCTCTCTTTCTGCCTCTGTGACACTCTGACAAGACTGTACAATCAATTAAGCGGCACGAAGCGGTTCTCTGATCCCCGTTCAAGGCGCCGCTCGCGAGTCTCCTTCCGCCACTAACAGGGGTTAAACTCAGCCTTCACCCAGTAGCCCGTCAGCTCAGATCACAAAGGAAGATGCATTGCAGCTCTAATTACATGCGTACGGGTCTTGAAAATCCAATTATGTTTGCACTCCTAATCACATAGCCTAATTGTACAAAGTAAATAAATCAAGGCCGTCCCTTGCCACTGCAATGGGATCACTGTACTAATAGCGCCATATTAATCACCTTGATCACATCAATGGCAGGCAGGTAGAGTTGAGCTCTGTCCCTCATTTGAATAATTAACATCTTAAAACGGTTTCCCTCGCTCTATGTTTCCCTCTACATAATGCTGCTTTTAATTGCCCGTTTATTTATGCGGCGAAGTTGAAGCCATGCATAATTTATCAGATAGTTTTACACGCGTTTATGAAATTGTCTAGCCGAATTACAAATGTTACGTTTATTTAGGATTAAATTTTAATGGCTCCTGCAATAGCCGAGTTTGTTGCCGAAATTGATTCGGATAATTGTGTCCTCCAGCTACCGCGCGGCGTAGGATGTGCGATTTTCCTCCAACCCTGCTGTAGACGCTGTACACAAAGCAATTAACCTCTTCCTAAGAAACTCTCTAATAATGTGCATTCGCAGTCATTGTGTTTATACAAGAATATCATGAGGCTTGTTAGTCCAGCGGTCCTCAATTAGTCGGACACAGCCTAAACAAAAAATTTTAATTGGTTGTTTTTTTTGATAGGGTCAACATGGAAACACAATGCTAATTGAAGCTAATGTGTGTAAATCCAGGAATAAACGGCTACATCAGATGGGACTGAGCTCCTGGTTTGGGTTAGTTGTATTCTGAAGTGGTGTTTTCTACGTGAGGTATTATGAGGAATTGTAAATGTGTTTGGGATAGAAACATGCATGTCGAGGTGAAGGAAGGGGCAGAGCCGCTCCGCCCGCCTGGGGAGTTTGGCATGTGCCCTGCGAGTACACCCCGTTGACTGAGGGTCAAAGTAAATAACAGGGGTTGAAGGTACCGCCCCCTCCCCAGTTCCTCTCATGGGGCTCATTTCAATAGCCCACCCCTTCCCTTGGCTCCACCCACTGATACACAGTCTCTCCGCTCGACCATGACTCCTGCTTCAATGGCTGCTCTATTCCTTCAGACACGCAGAAAATATTATTTTCCAGGCGGTATTTATCATGCTCGGGGTCTCTGCAAACTCACCGGCATGTAATAATACACTGATCTAAGTCATGGTGATATGAAATGGAAGTGATATCCCATAAAAAGAAATCCCAAAATGGAGGCGATGATGGACGTAGAAGCTATATTTCCCACATATGTTGGGAGGGTGGCAAAAATTTTACGGACAATAAAAAAACAACGGGTAACGATGGTCCTCACTGAGCAGAGCAAAAGAGGAACACATGATGTGCGATAAAGCCCAGCAGTTCAGAAAATCTATATATGTGCTAACATGTCGTACGGTTTATTTACTTAGTTTTATTTTTTGCTGAGGAAAACAATAAGAAAGACATTGTTGTTGTTTTAAAGTTTCCAAAAAGTTTTTAAAGAATAAAAAATGTCAAAATTGATGAAATAATCGTACATTGTCATTTACTGCGACAAAATCTATGTAAAATAAACATGTTTATTCTGATTTCTACATATTAAAATCTATAAAAGCATATTACATATTTTAAATGGTCAAATAAATCGTACAGACAACTGGGCGAAACCTAGGATACATAACAACTAATTATTAGGGGTGAAAGTAATTTGTCAATTTATTAAAAAATGTATTAAATTGAGAAAATTAGTGAGATTTATTTTTGAAAAACAAAAATAAAATTGCAATTCAAGTTTTTTTTTTGTCTTTTTTGGAAAAACAACAATTTAAAGCAGTATTACACTTTTTGACCCTTAAATTAAAAGTAAAATGTATTATTTCTTAATAAAAAAATATATATATTTTTATATAAATAAAATATCAAAAATAAGGAGTTTGCAAAATAAAATTATAAACCATGCAGAAACTGCATATATTTTTTTACAAATTAGGAAATTAAAGAAAATAATTCAAATGAACTAACAGAAATACTAATTTTTATTTATATTTATTTTATTTATTTTTTAATTATATAAAATTGAGCACAATCCCACTTCTCCATCAAACCCTGTTCCTATAATTCATACAGCAAATATCAATTAAACTCCAGCGACGGGTTGGGCTAAGGGTAAATAGCTTTTGTCGAAATGTGCATCGTGTGTATCTCCTCTCCGTGCACACATACATATACAGAAACGGACAGACTAATGGCTACCCAGCGAGCGGTAGGGATAGCGTTCCTCTTCCTCTGCAACCCCCTTGGCCTCCTGCTGGAGGAATTCCCAGCCCTCTCTGCAGGTAGCCAGCCAGAGTCGAGCCGGAGAACATGTGTTTTCCTCCCCTGGATGGGTCAACGTGGGGTTGTTCATTCAGTGCTGGTGATATAGTGGCCGAGACACGGCGCTGATCACTTATCTGAAGTCTGGCTCAGACTGGGTCGAGCTCGCTCCAGTTAGGCCTCTCCACGCATGATGGATTCCACTGAAGTATGAGAGCAGATCCAGCCAACAGACTCCTGATGGGCCAGATGCCTCCTCCCTTTGACTGTGCAACTCAATCAGTGACATATGCCAACTCCAGCTTCTGAACTCCAATACAGTGTTGTTCCACCTTTTTTTTTTCTTCATCGTCTTCTTTTTCCGTTGGGTTTGAACTTTAACCACAAAGTTATGAATTCTGGCTTTAAAGCAACAGGAGAATGTGAAGAACGTCTGAAGAGGACCAACAGACACATGATATTCTTGTTTTTATGTTTTCACAGAGAACAAGGGAAATTGCCTCTTTCCAAACGGCGTTTGGAGGTTTTTTTAAGAGAAAAACATTTTGACTGAAATGTAAAGACTAGCATGATTGAAACAACACTTGAAATGATCTGGCCGCTATAGCTTTAGTTGTGGGTTTTGACTGAAATCGACTCAATCGACTATTCAGTATTCCTGAAGAAAAGTAAAAACAACCTTTAAGGCTCACTGAAAACTGGTTCATTTTGGTGACATGGAATCGGATTTCTTCCAATAGCAAATGATACTTTTCGTATCAATTTATTATTAATATTATTTTTTTAATAAGATGATTTACATTTTCTTCTTACACCTGTCATACCAGGGTGGTCACCCATATTAAATAAATAAATAAAAACAACATATCTTCAGTATGCATTATGAGATCTAGTAGTAATATTCAGTCACTGGAAAAACTTCAGTATGCAAAAAATATCACTCAAAATATGGTTATTCTTAATAGACATATATTTGCTGTACACATTTGTTCAAGAGTTTGGTTCAGTAAGATGTTTAATTTAAAGAAAATTGTATTTATATTAGGTTTATTATTTATTGATAATAAATAATAAATTGATCGATTGTGACAGTAATTGTTTACTGTTATAAAAATATCTTTTATATATTGTATATAAAAATGATTTGTTCACCAGAGAACCCTGTAAATTAACAATAAAATAAGAATAATGTTAGTAATGCAGAGTTAAAATCAGCATACTGAAATAATTTATGAAGGCTCATATGATGATTTAAAAAAAAGAAACAACTGTAAATATATTTAAAGATATTATTGATTTTACTGCATTTTGATCAAACAAATGCAGCCCGCATATAATGCAGATATAACACACACACACATATAACAAAAAACAACATTATTTTAAATGTCCAATTCTCACTATTAGCTATGTCTTTTGGATTAATAAATTGCTATTATTTTTTATCCTAAATTTTCTGCTTAGTAATAGTTAGCAAGCTAGCTGATCATTTTTAAATGGGGTGGTATTTTAGGTTCAATAATATGCAGAATTAAACATTAATATGTGCTTTATAAGCAGTATTAAACAGCCAATATGGCAATAACATGCATGTTAACACTGAGAATTGGTCCTTAAAATAAATTACCCCAAAAAACCCTTTTGAACAGTACCGTAGTTTCTGCCTTCTTCACAGAACTATTTGCAATTAATTAAATACAGTTTTAGCAAAGTTGTTTGTGTTACACATTTCCTATGATAATGGCACCACTAACTCATCAAAAGATAGAGAGAAGCAGGCATATATCCAGATGCATGGTGCAGACAAGCACATTCTGCATTTTAAAGAGACGACTCCGGTGTCTGGATCACGATGGAAGATCATTGTAATTTGTTCTTGTATCAGAAGAGCTTAATCCTATGATCAGATACAAGAAACCGTTCGTGTACTTTAATAAGAAATCTGCACGTAAAGACGTATGCAAGATTACCAGCCTGAGACAACGTTTCACGCCCATCAGATAAAGCACAACACGGATCAGCACCGCAACCATCTCGCGTCTGTGACGGTTCAAAGCAACCCCGCGTTGCACGGCACAGGCGGCCAGAGCGGCTTTACACGGCCGCCGCCGGTGGTATCGTGTCCAAAGGGGTGATGGATCCCAAGGGGACGTCTCAGAACCCCTGCGGAGAAGTGGGACAGCTAATGCTCTCACACAATAGACCTCTCTACACAATGGAGCCGAGTGACATTTCTGTACCTGCAGCACCCCAAAATGTGGCAAACACAGTCTCGCACACACATGGAGACTCTCTTGCGTCGGTGCCTATTTAGTGTTTATCAGGCGCCGCAGTGGGCTGAGTAAGATTCCCAGCGGGTGGGCATCCTCTCGGGCCGCCGCGGCGCAGGGCACCCGCCACCGCTGAAAAGCCAAGACAAGAGATTAAGGGGGACGAGTTGCATCTCGCCCCATAAAGAGACACTCTACAGTTTTTCCTTCATTACCACTAAAGGAATAAAAAGGGAAAAGGGGAAGACAAAGTACTAATGGACTTGCGAAAGCCACCCCCGCTCTCAGATGCACTCAGGCCGATTGTGGTGCGCCACTGATATGGTGCGGCGTCCTGGTTTGGCGAGGCATTTGCTCGTATTCTGGTGCTGTCTGTGAAATGTGAGATAATAGGAAAAGAGGTGTATAAAGGCTAGAACCCTGCCCGCACGGATTTAGGAAGGCAGCGGCGTATCCAGGGCTACTCAACGAGTGCCGCCCCACACTGTGAAAAGCGTATTTATCAACTTAATAGCAGGTGTCTGATTGAACAAGAGCACTGAGGCGAGTTTGATTAGAGAATGGTGTAATCCCCCACTCTTCTCGTCCTCTTCCTTCCTTCTCTTCTCCACCCCCAAACGCCACTTACTGGTGAGGTCTTGAATTTTGAAAGATAAGGCCTCAACGTGATGGGGTAATGGCTGGTAAAGCTTCCCTGAAACTACATGACTTGAGCAGATTTTAGGCATCTTCTGCTTGCGCGCTTTGGAAACGTTACAGAGAAGAGCTAGGCAACATACTAACAGATGTTCAAGTTGTTCCAAACTCCCACAGAAACACGCGTATGACAACTGAGAACAATATGTGCTCTGAAATAGTCTCTGAATGACATTTTTGGTATATTCTGCCTGGATGGATTCACAGTGTGAATCTAGAAAAGTCTTTGTTTATCCTACACTATACATGATTTTTCTGTAAATCTGTCAACTCAAATCTCAAAAGTGGAAAACTCAAGCCCATGAGAAAACAAAGTAAAAAAATATATTTATATAAACTTTTTGTTTTACTTTGAAAAAAGTGGGGAACAAATGCAAGCAAATTAAATATATAAATTATTTTATTTAATAATAAACCAGAATTTCATATAATAAAAAATTATTATAATTTTTTTTTAAATCATCAACATCCCCACTTCTACAAAATTATAACCAATGATAAATTACTGAATAATAGTAAAATTATAAGCAACATTACCATTTTTCCCCCTAAAATACTTACTCACCATATTAGGCAAACGTATTAGTAATACTTCAAAGCCGAAGTTTGAAGTTTGTTTTGGTTGTGTCTCTATTTTAAAAACCTCATATTTTAATTTAAGTTTAATTAAACCTAACAGACACACATTTCAAAACCTTTCAAAAACATTTTCTTTCGTTTTGGTAAAATTAAGATGCATTTTCTGAATGCAGCCGTTTGGTATCCATCATTTTTGTTAACTTAAGGTTTTTGGTTACCTACTGTATCACGAATGATATTTCAATTGTTGTAATGCACAGGTAACCCATCCGCAACTATACTGCAACACTGTGAAATGTTTGGAGCTTGCTGAGATGTTCCTCCCCGACACTACTGGGTAATATCTGACCATGTGCTTTCCATCAAAGAAACACGGCTCTAGATGTCGAGCCAAGAGCCGAGCGCATAAAGAATGGATCAACAGAGAAAGATGAATAAGTCAGGTGACTATCCTCACAACTGTGTAAATGAGAGCCAATTAAAGCGGCAGCTCTGGCCACGGCGCTCCCTACGGCCGAACACATACTGAGAAACCGGCCCGCTGGCAACCGCAGAAACACAGAGACGAGAGAGAGAGTTTTCTCGCAGCAGTGCTCCATCCAGTTTCAGACAACTGCCAAGGGGAAACGACGCGAGGGGCCGAAACTCCTCGGGCCGCCCGTGAAACTCTGACCTTTGTCTTTTGCTTAGCATTAGCTCGACCACTAAGTTCAGAACAATATGACTTTAAGCCATTTTTCCTCATATTGTTAAAAGCTCGTTCTAATGAATTGTAGGGCACTTTATCAATAGCCTTTGCAAAACATGTTATTTGTGTTCTGACCTTCAATTACCCAGACCCAACCTTGTGAGAAAGCCCTTCGTTAAACTACAGGCGCAGCACAGAGTTTGGATTAGGCCGACAGGTTCGAGCTTTGACGCAGCTGGGGTACAGAGGCACTGACTAATTTAGCCAATTAGACAAGGGCATGATTAAGGTGGCCAGATTGAGAAAGAGCCACCGTTGGACTTTAGCCAGGACTCTGGGGTTAGAACCCCTGCTACAGAGCTTAAAGAACTCAGAGATCCTCTAATGACCAGCAGGCACAGGAGCAGTAATGACCCCTGAGAGAGAAAGACACCGAGAGATCATCACAGTGCATGTGCCCATTGTTCTTTACATATCTGATCGTGGGTCATTCAGCACGCTGCTCTAGAGAAATCAGTGTGAAGGCACATAAAAAAAAAATAAATACATTTTTTAATTAAAACAAGAAGTCTATGACAAAGTTTGTATGTTTAAATTTCTGTAATATTATTTTTGGTGTCTATATATATATATATATATTATACATACATATATATATGTGTGTGTGTGTGTATGTATAATTATTACATTATTATAGTTTATGTTTTCATTTAGGATTAAAATTATTTCATATTATTTATTTAAATTTTATTTCCATTTTATTGTCTGTATAAAGTTCATTTTTAGCTTTAGTTTAAGTAATTTGAGTACTTTAAAAAAAAAGTAGTATGACCTTTTTAAATATTATATTTTTTATATTTTAATTTGTTTCATTTTCATTTTATATTATTTCATATATATATATATATATATATATATATATATATATATATATTGATTTAATTAAGAGAAAACATATAGAAATTAACTGTCTTTAATGAAACGAAGAAAAAAAAATGCTTAAAAAGAAAAAAAATGCTTAAAAAAATATTTTAATGCTTAAAAATAAAAACTTAAGCAGTTTTATATAATTTATTTTAAACTAATTGAACAGAACTGATTCATTGCTCAACAATACAAAAAAATAAAATAAAACTTTATGTGACAGACATGCAAATAAATAAATATGCATGCAAGCATAAATCTCCTCAAATATGACCCTGACCTTATGACTTAAATATCTTAAAATATTCATGACACAACCATGAACAGAAAGACATTTAGCAGATTTCCCTTTTATTAATAACGATTTTATTTGTCAGAAGCTGGGCATTCAATGTATACTTCCCATGAAGCTCGCTACACTTTCCATTCTACATCTTATGCTGCTTTATTACACAGCTCTCCAGTATGCTTGATTGTGATTGGTGCAGAGTTCAGTGGTTAAATATTGTTAAATAATAATCTATGTTGTATAACGGGCACTATGAACCGTTGTCCCAGGCAACCAGTTCCCAGCTGTGCCATTCACGCGCATCACTTTCCCCATATTAAAAATAACTTTAAATCAATACTCCAAGGTCCATTTACACTGCATAGGATAAGCAGCCGTATAATACCAGAATAATGTACGGCCAGCCCGTGCTATTTGCAAAAAGAAACCCAGGTAAAGGGTTTTACCCCTCATGCATCCATAGTGAATGAAGCAGAGCTCAATAGCTTTCCTCTGGAGTCAGAAACTGTGTCTGTACGCTATTGATTATTCCCTACCACCTCGGTGGATGGCACAATTACCTGTTCCTGTCGGAGCGTTCCCGTTCTGTCAGCGAGGCCTCATGAATAATGAAAGGCTGACATTCTGTTACTCTTACCTGCCGCTTGTAACCAGTCAAACTGTAAAAGGTGTTTATCTGCGCGCGCTGCCACTCCAAATGTTAGATATTAAAAATTAATGGGCATGATTAAGATACTTTGAAACCCTGGCAAATGGTATATTTAAATATTAAGTCACATGTAATTAAGAGCAGAGAAATATTCTTCCCTGTAGTTAGGGGCAATTATAACAATTTCCATCAAGGGATTTCCCAGCTTGACTTTTTTGTTCTGAGCTATGGTGATTAACATTATGGCTAATTGAAGTCATTTTCTTAGACCGGGGTAGTTCGCTCCCTCTTTTGTCCTGGAGGGAAACTTAGCACTCAGAGCGCTCCAAGCTGAATTTCAATAGAAGATTTCCATTGTCAACCTCACAAGTGGCCCATTTAATTGTCTGTTGGAGTGTTTCCTCCCATTAGCTGGAGAGGTCAATCTTACGTGGGGCGATACGGGCCAAAGATGCAGCCCGGTGGCTTAACCTCCGGATAGAAAGAAGCACTTGTGTCTCTTATTAAGACCACTGATTCTTGCTCACAAATCGCTCATTTGGGGCTATACAGCAAGGCGTTAATGTTGCTTCAACATGCGCTGTTAAAATGAACAGAATTTTAACAGTAAAACATTGTGAACATGTTATGGTAAGAGCACTGCTGAAGTTCTGCAACAAAATAGTCTTTATATATTTATATATATATATATATATATATATATATAAATTGTATTTTTTCTCTGCTTTATTTCAAGTTACACATTATGTTGTTAAATTAGCGTTAAATTATAATTATTTTTTTTGGATTATTATTCTGTCCCGTGTTTTGTATTTGTGTGTATGATGCAGACCGTTTACCTTTTACAAAAACATAAAATAAATAAATTATACACATATACATATATACACACACACACACACATACAGTATATATATGTATATACACATACATACATATATACTGTATATACATACATATACATATACACACACACACACATATATATACACACACACACACACATATACACGCACACACACACACATATATATATACACACAAATATATATATACACACACACACACACATATACATATATACACACACACATATATATACACACACACACACACACACATATATATACACACACACACACATATACATATACACACACACACACACACACACACACACGTCTGGTTTGCCATCTTTCGTGGGGACTCTCCATAGGCGTAATGGTGTTTCTACTGTACAGACTGTATGTGGTATTGCCCTACACTGACCCTA
>JAUCMT010000056.1:8892313-8919546 GCA_032357475.1 Enteromius thamalakanensis
ACATATATATATACATATACACATATATATATACATATACACATATATATATACATATACACATATATATATACATATACACATATATATATACATATACACATATATATATACATACACACATATATATATACATACACACATATATATATACATACATATATATATATATACATACATATATATATATACATACATATATATATATACATACATATATATATATATATACACATATATACATATACACATATACACACACACACACATATATATACACACACACACACACATATATATACACACACACACACACACATATATATACACACACACACACATATACATATATACACACACACATACATATATATACACGCACACACACACATATATATATATATATATATACATAGACACACAAGCAAATTTTAAAAATAGTAACAAAAAAACCGCAAGTAACACATTGATTTAAATGAGAAATTTTAAAGTAAAAAGACTGAAATATTTTTTTTTTTATTGTGAAACATACTCCAATAAAACGTTTTATTATATATCGATTTATGTAACTTAGTGCAGTAGTTGTGTGTGTTATTATTTATTTATTTTGTTAGTTGTTGCTGTTGATTTCCACTTTTTTTAAGGTCCAAAATAGATTTTAGCACTTCAAGAGGTTGGTATATTAACATGTATGTACATTATAAATGAATAAATGAACAAACGAACTACTAAATAAATAAATAAACACTGATATTTAATCCATAAGAACAAAAATGTAAAGTTTCTTTCTTTTATATTTCTTGTATACTATAATAACCTAGAGATACAGTTCCAAGTCGTACATATGAAAGGAAAGTCTGTCATTTTGTGTTGCAATGGAGCCGGCCACGCCTGTATAAGGAGGCCTGACGCAGGCTATGAATTTTCCAGATGACCACAGAACTGCAGTGTTAACAGAGAAGTGGCATTTACAATGAGCTAATGTATTGCTAAGCTAACCGTGAGTGACACTGTCAATCAATCTGATATAGTGTTGACCACTACTGGGATCCCGTTTTTGGCCAGAAAGTCTAACATACTGTGAAACAAGTCCATTAAAGTTATGCATGATGTTTTCACAAGACATGCTGGGTGTACAATACTGTAGCTACGAGAATGTGTGTGTGTTAACTGTTAGCCGTTCATATTTTAGCCTAAAACCATCAAGTTATAGGACGTTCTCACCCATGATGATGGCAAAAGTTTACCGTTCTTCATCTCGCACCAAAACTGGCCTATCTCTGAAATCTAAACCCTATGTGTGTGTGTGTGACAGGCCTATTCAGCTGGCCTAAGAGCCGTTTTACAGGCTGACGCCAGCACCGCAGAATGATCCCAGCAGTTGTCCTCTCGCAGAATGTTATTACAGAAGGAGGCAAGGTCAGATTGCAAGGATGATACATGGGAGGTGCTTTTGAAATAAGTAAGTCCTTTTTTTTTTGCATGAGCGTTGTGTATTGACCTTGGCATTTCTGACAATAACATCCATCATGCACATGAACCCCTTCCAAACACACAACGCCAGTCCACGCTGAGGCCAAATGAATCGGATTAAGGAATAACACTGGTGGATAGATGCCTGACATCCAGCGATAGCAGAATAAACTGTCAGTTTCTCAGCCTCTCGGGTTTCACATCAGGCCACTTTATGAGAATTACAATTTGCATTATATTGGTGGCTTATATGTATGTATATAGAAAAACTATTAAGTAAATCAGCTTGTTTACAAAATGCAAAATTCATTTTTTGAAATTTATTTTACAAAACACACAAACACTCTGTCTCAAGTTCATATATATATATATATATACACAAAGTTCATATTTAAGCTGTGTGTGTGTGTTTGGATTTATACAGACCCACTAAAACAATTTCAGTAAAGAACTAAAGATGTTCACAAAAAAAAAAACACCCTTTTAGATTAATTTTTATTACAACTTTTATGAAATATATCATATTTTGTAAACAGGTTAATGCTAGTATTCTTTAATGAAAAAAAATAATAATTTTGTGAAAGATTGTGTATCTCAAAAATGTTACTTTTATGACTTTGGATAAGGATTCATGCATGATATGATAAACACTCCCTATAAACAAGAGGAATAACAAATTACCAGTACATCACTGTGTGTTTATTTTTTAATAAATAAAAATATAATATAAAATATAACTACAAAACATCTAAAAAACACTTATTGTAATATAATAAATGTATTTTAATAAATGTTAAAAAGAATTAACAAAAGTTGTATATCGAGCTACAATGGCAGTTCAGTTATGGTAATATCGTCACTAGTTAAATATAACTAAAAATAAGTATTCACCTATTATAAAAACAAGTTGTACATATTCACATTTGTATTCATTTGGAGCGCAGTATCATTTTTGCCTCACGCTGAGTGTGTAAATATGTAAATGGACTCTGGTGATGTTAGAGGGTGTTGACAGCACATTGCAGTGTGTGTACAGTATGTCAGTGTAAACAGCACAGCGATTGCTCGCTGCCGTGTGTGTGTGTGTGTGTGTGTGTGTGTGTGTGTGTTACTCTCAGGAGAGCCAGGCTGGGACCGACCTCTGTCTGTCTTGCTGTGCTGTTTGGAAAAGTGGTGAAACTCGGAGAATAGTGAAGCGTTGTGCTGGCAAACAGCTCTGTGTGTCTCTGTCTCTTCTGTCTGTGTGCTGGACTGAAGAGCACATGTTTGGCACGGACTACGCACGATTAAGCTATATTATTATCTTTTGATCCGCTGCTACAGCCCTGTCAGACTGAAGAAGTGCAGTTTACAACTCTAGCAAGCTGTACTGCGAGATATCTGCTTCATTATATTTTATTTTCAAAATATGTCGAATTTTACTTTTATATTATTTAAATTAGCAAGAGTACTGCAAAGTTTATTATCAGTATCTCAAATATGTTTCTGTAGTTTACAATTTTGTGTAATTTGATTTTTTATCCATTTTATATTTCATTATTAATAATAAAAATAAACATTTTAAACTACTTTAATGTGCAGTTGTTGGTCTCTGATAGTTAATCATATTTAATATGCGACCCTGGATAGCAAAGCCAGGTTAGTGTTTTGAAATTGTATTTATTTGTATTTATTTATCTGAAAGCTGAATAACTATGTATCTGAGGGTGCAAAAAATAAATGCATCGAAAAATTGAGAAAATGTAGTTTTGATATATTTATGGTAGGAAATGTACAAAATATCTTCATGAAACATGATCTTTATTTAATATTCTAATGATTTTTGCCAAAACTTTCATTTTGCCCCATACAATGTATTGTTGGCTATTGCTAAAACTATAACACAGTGACTTATGACTGCTTTTGTGGTCCAGGATCACATTCGAGTATGATACAGTAATGAGGATAACACAGA
Organism: Enteromius thamalakanensis; assembly: GCA_032357475.1. Taxonomy (NCBI): domain Eukaryota; kingdom Metazoa; phylum Chordata; class Actinopteri; order Cypriniformes; family Cyprinidae; genus Enteromius; species Enteromius thamalakanensis. The sequence goes on from JAUCMT010000056.1 coordinate 8,895,741, forward strand.
ATCTATAAAACAAAAACACTGCTATTATTATGAATGCTACTACTAATAATAACAACAATACAATAATTGTTTTTCTTGTGAATTAATTTGAGCAACATATTTTAAATATTAAAAGATTTAATGTTACATTTATTTGAAAGGATGTGTATGATGTTATCATAAGACTTCAGATATGACCATGACAAATAAAGAAATATTATTAACATAAGTAGTGGTCTATGTACTTGTCTATCAAGTATAAAATATTCCTGTCAAATAAAATACATGTTCATTTACAAAAAGGTCTAACAGCAACCAAAAAAAAGAATAGTTATTAAAAATTATTTTTTCTATCCAAAATCCTTTTAAATATTTTATATGTGCTCATTTAAGCATGTGCAAAAAGTTTATTCAATATAAACCTTCAGCACAAACATGATTTTACATTTTTACGGTGAAATTGTATGCCTACACTGCAGGCTTAAGTTCTCCATATCATAAATTGCACACATACTAATATATTTTCCTTCATAAACATAAGTGTAATCGCTCCATATCACATCCTGCCCTCCACACACCAGTTATGTGTTGAGCGCAGCTGATCCTCTGAGTTTGAAGAGGCCTGGATGTTCTCTCACATCCAAGACGCTCATTTTGTGAAGCACTAACCGAGGATCTTCACACTTCCACACCGACTCTAGCTAAAATGGAGAGTGGATACTCGTTTCATCTTGGAGTAAGTGGGTGAGAGCCGAACCGATGAAACGTGGTTAGACAGTGCCCCCTAGCTGCGGCACACAGAAGCCCAGCCGTCTGGGAGCCAGGCCTTGACCCGCCACTGCAGAATTTTAATAGAAACCAACCATGAAAGGGAGAATTCTTTAAAGGCTTCATCAAGTGTGACCAACCAGCATCAGCAGTAACCCATGTTATACAGGCCACAGTTATGACCCCCTCAAAGAGCTGCCCCGGAGGAGGCGGGCGACAGGGAGGGCCACACGCCCTCAGAAGTATCCCTCCTCTCCCTTGAAGAACGGCTGGGCCGGCCCAGCAGGAGGCGCACGGGTCTGCTTTGAAAAATAACACCTTTGTGATCCCCTGTGTTTGGGATGGAGCGTGTTTTGCAGATGGCATAGAAAGAGCCACCACGGCAATCTCCGGCTGAACAGAAACATGGGAGGGAGACGGAAAGAGTGGCCTTTGAACTTACGCCAAAATATCATCCTCTATCACTGAAACAAGTTGTCCTGGGAGCGGGGAATGACTGCTGTGAAGCTCCTGCATGTGAGGAAACCAGGGGTGATTTTCACTTCAAACTAACAACACTAATAGATTGTGTTAATAATGTTATGTCTGAATATCCTCTGCATACATACAATTACCTAAGGTTTGTAATGATTTAGTGCTTGAAGACGCACGACAAGAACATTTTAAATGCTTATTTGTAAAAAAAAGTGCATATTATTCTCATTAGTAGTAGAAGTAATAAGAGTTTTGGTAGTAGTAGTAGCAGCTTCAAAGCAATTATTATTTCTTATAATAATAATGTTATTAAAGTCTCATCAACAGCACAATTTCAATTTGTTTTAGAAGATTGTGGCATTCAGTTATTTATTTTATAACATAATTAATTTTAGGCATAAAAGGGGGGAGGGGCATTCTGTAGAAAATAATTACTCTGTTTGAGTTGATAGGACTTTAAAATACATAAATAGGATATAAATACATGGATTTGTTTTTTCGTCTGAACAGTTATACTCTAAAATCTTATGATTGGTGACATGACAATATTTCTCTAAAAAAAGTTACTAGTCATGTTTTATAATATTATATTTTACATTATTATAAACTGTAAGCTTATAAACTTTATTATTATTTAAACTCTAGCATATTCACATCAGTTATAAGCTGCTACACTGGCCAGGCTAATTAATTATAATTAAATCACCAATATCCCTTAAAATCCTGCTTTTCCAAAGATCATTTCTCTTCTTCATATTAGTAATGAATGCAGAGCTAATTTCCTATAAAATAAGCACAATTTGGTGTAAATTTAGTTTGTATAGTATACTGCATATTATATCAAGCCTCCCTGCTGTCTAGATATCAGCATATGCTAATTAAAATTTCAAGAAAAAAAAGGGAGAGAGATATTTAATAAGTATGGTACCGTGGTGCTGTTTTGGCACTACAGGCTCTATTTCACGCTTCCCATTGTTGTTGTTTATGTTGAAATTTCAAAACAGCTGAAAGCATCGATACGGGAGCGTCAGTGAGCGTGGTTTGTAAGAAACAAAAAACCAGACCAGATCATGATGTGGTGGGTTTGTGTAGTTTGGGCAGAGGTGAATAAATCACTACAGGGCCAGTCCTGGTGACAGGGCTTCCCCTTCCAGCCGTCTGAGAGGGATGGGGAGAAGCAGTGCGCTGAACTTCTCACCCCGTTTTCCGAAATCATTTTTAGCTGCGGCTGACAGTCGATAACCGCTTTCCGACAGTGCGCTCCTGACGGCCAGCGTTCCCGTGCCGCAGCGGGTCCCCTGCAGTCACTGAACCCTCTGCGAAGGTGATCCGCTTTTGGCTTGTTTTCCTTTCCATTGGCTTTGGCAGGCGCAGAGGACAGCGTGTGTTTTGATACTTTTCTCACTTCATTTGTAACTGTCTTTGTGAATGGATTCACAGTTTCACTGCTTCAGAGCAGTAGCATCCAAACCTATCATATTCCTGAAATTGCATTCCAGGACAATAATATAAACTACTAATTTTAGTTTAGTGAATGGTACTTGGCTGTGCTTTTTCATCATTTGTACAATGACTAATCATTGAACAAAACTTTTTTCTGTTTGTGATTTTGGCAACACTGTAAATTAGTAAATGAGTTTTGTTTAACACAAATGGCTACACATACAATTCACAGCGGTTTGCAGCTGAAATGAACACTAGTGGCAGTAAAGCGCCAACAACAATTTGACGAATTCAACAAATTAAGTTTTCACAAAAATTATGGTTGCAGTAGCAGTTCCCCTTTAATACAAAAAAAAAACTTGCTTCCTTTGGGTTTTTGCACTTGGGCTCCTCTCTGATCAGGGCCCTTTTGACCTCCCCCCTGTGACGGCTCCCCTGGTGGAAGACTATTAATGAATAAAAACTTATTTTTATGCATTAACTTGCACAATATTGTTATCCTCTCCAAACCTAATATACAGGTGCATCTCAATAAATAAGAACGTCGTGAAAAAGTTCATTTATTTCAGTAATTCAACTCGAATTGTGAAATTTGTGTATTAAATATATTCAGTGCACACAAACCGAAGTGGTTTGAGTCTTTGGTTATTTCAATTGTGATGATTTAGGCTCACATTTAACAAAAAAACACCAATTCTCCCTCGACAAACTAGAATATGGTGACACGCCAATCAGCTAATCACCTCTTATCACACCTGCAATGCTTTCCTGAGCCTTCAAAATGGTCTCTCTGTTTGCTTCACTAGGCTACACAATCACGAGGAAGACTGCTGAACTGACAGTTGTCCACAAGACAATCACTGACACCCTTCACAAGGATGGTAAGCCACAAACATACATTAGAACTGCCAGAGTGCTGTATACATGTAAGCAGAAAGTTGAGTGGAAGGAAAATGTTTGGAAGAAAAAAAAATGCACTACCAACCGAGAGAAGCACAGCTTTATGAGGACTGTCAAGCAAAATCTACTTAAGAATTTAGGTGAACTTCACAAGGAATGGACTGAGGCTGGGGTCAAGGCATCAAGAGCCCCCACACACAGACGTGTCAAGTAATTTGGCTGCAGTTGTCGTATTCCTCTTGTTAGGTCACTCCTGAACCACAGAATGAACCATACCACCTCAGCAGTGCTACGGTGTCAGTGCTGTTTCCACGTGAGGCTGGATTACAAACCGTTCTCAGCCTGGAATTCTTGGCACGGTTACACAACATGACATCACCAATCAGGATCTGCTAGTTTTTCCACTGCATGCCAAATGAGCTATTTTGAGTAATGTAAACAAATCAGTAATAAAATCTAAAGACATTTCTGATCATCCTTCATAGCGCGGTGGTTATTTACACCTCATATCATATTTAAACATTTGTGTTACCATAGCAACAACTGACACATTAGAAATGCGTTCCAAAAAGAACCATTATCAGCCCCGCAGTGGAAAATTAATCCAGAACTGTATCGGCCGGCTCGGATTGACACGGAATGGGACTAAGGCTAAAGTTGAAATGCCAAGAAGTAAATGTCAGTTCAGTACAGATTTACAGACAATATACTGCGCAGTTGCTACTGTTCATTTCAGACGGCTACAGTTATTGTTATCAATAGCCAAAAGACTGTTCTGTTAAACGCCAAATAAACATCTTGTTTATGTATACTTTCACTCTTGCTTGTTTTATGTGTGAAGAAAAAAATTAATAATTTTTTAAAAAATGATTAAAAAAAATAAAAATCTGCCAATTTTGCTTGTACAAAAAACGGTATTGAAATATGGGATAAAAATTCATGATCGTGCATCACTAGTTACCATATATACATAATACACTTGTGTCACCACAAACAAAGTGGTTTCAATTTCACGAGAAACACAGCACCGGTGAGAATAATAGCTCCGCCTTTTCTTTGTGTAAACATTTGCACTGTATTATGCAAATATTCCCACACCGTGATGTAGACATGTGGAGGTGTGTTTAAATGAGCCGTTTTAGCGGGGGTGTGGTCAAGTATAAACCTTTATAAACAATACCTTTTTGAGCTTGACACTTTGCAACTTTAGGGATCTCAATGCACAAACACCCCAAGGAGAAAGACAAACTTGAAATTGCATCATATAAGGTGTTTAGGTGTTTTTAGCGTTTTGCTAAGAGCTAATGGCTCTTAAGCTATGGCCTGCCCCACTCAGAAATGATGGTATCAAAATTACTTCTGAGTTTCCCAGTTCAAACAGACAGTGGCCTTAGCAAACACTACTAATCATATGGCACTATCTTCACGAGTTCAAAAATTTAGCACAGTTCTATCATATCCTACATCTCCTGCCCACAGCTGTGAATACTGTCTTTGTACTGTTAGCACCCGCGTGTGTGTGTGTTTGGCAAGCCCGTTGGCCCCTGCTCCATTCAGCAAACTTCACACCAATCTCAGCCTCTTCTCACCCAAGAGGGACTCACAGGGCATAAATTAACCCCACAAAGGCAAACAGGGGAAAAAAGACCAGCCAGGAAGGCATTTCCATCTCCTATTAGCACATGTTCTTTCATAACACAATAAGAAAACAACCACAGTATTGAAGACAAAGGGGACTGCGTGCCCCCCCCGTCCTCCCCTCACAGTATATTACGATATTTTCACACCTATGTATAGCAATAAAACATTTGCCTGCTAATTCACCTGGGGACACGATATGTTACTTTAATGAGTGTCACCAGAGCCCTGGTTAATGTGTTATGACTCTTGCAGCATTTGGGCAGAAGAGGAACATCTTACCGAGGAGGTGATACAACTTAGAAGATTCTTCGTCAACCCAGCACTGTCCTACTTCTTGAAGAAATTATTCACGCAAATCAAACCAGAAACCTTTGCAGTAGCTATATGCTTACATGTGGCCTGATATTCCAGTAGCTTAACCGAAATGAGAAAAATATAACATGATTGAGGTGAATGAAATATTGATACTGAATCATTACACTTACTAGTATATATTTTCAGTTCATTTTAGTTTAACTTTTGTTACATGCTTTCATCATTTTATTCATTTATTATATAATTTTCTATATTTCTATATATTTTTCATTAAGTTTTCCTTTTAGGGATTAAACATCTTAAACGTAATTTTCTTTCAGTTGGCTGCCAATGTTACATTTCTATTTCCTTTAAATGTTCAGTTTTTTTTCTTAATTTTTTTTTACTATTTCAGATTTATTCCGATTAACAGATGCATAGTTTTAGTTCACAGTAGCATTTCTGGTCCATTAAATTATGCATAATAAATTTAATTTTAAGATTAATTAATATTATATATATAGGCCTCTAACACTAGCTTGCTTTATTCTATATCTTTTTATTGCAAAGTGTACTGCGTTAAGATAACAAATGTTTTAAAACACTTGCATATCCTATCATAATCAACTTATATAATAATATAATAATACTGTGTGTGTGTGTGTGTGTGTGTGTTTTAATTATATAAAATGTAATAAAATTATAATAAATATAATATTTAAAATTAAATATTATTTAATATAATTATAAAATATCTGTAAGGATATTTTGGAAAAATAATAAAAATCTCACATACACGCAGTACAAAGCAGATTTACTTTTTTACAAATCTGATTAAATTTAATTTTGACTGACACAAACCTGTTCATGTGTATACAGTATTCTCATCATTACACACACAGAGCGTCACCTTTAAAGGCATCAAAGATCCAGCAGTCGTTAAGTACTCCAAGACTCTGATTTCACACTTAGATCAGGTAAGGTAATATTGTGACATGTAACATGCCCTAATGGAGCCATAATACACCCAATCATTTAAGCATTTTGCAGAGCATGTGTTGTGACAATTTAATTGTCTTTGAAAAACATTTCAAAAGCAACACTATGATTTCATTGTACACGGATGTGCACAGGACCATATGGCTGCATACATATTTCCTCATTTCATACATGTTTCTTTTTGACATCAATAATTCCTCGGCATCCAGTAGCGTCTGGACCGCTTCCAAAGCAATTATAAAGTTGCCGTGGAAACAGAGGCCGCCTGCCAAAACGAACCATACTGTCTCCGCTCAGCAAAAGACGACACCAAGACAAAGAAAATAAGGGATACAATAGAAAGATGAGAAATAGAGTGACAGCGTATCTGCGTAGCACCGTTATGATAATTCCAGAATGTGCATATTGTTGTTTCGTGAGACTAGACTTACTCACTCAATAGAGTTTTTCTTCCTTAGGGTGGCGAGAGGTGTTGTTAGGCGCTAGAGTAATGTATTGTAACCTTATGCTAAGCTAATGAACAGGAAGATGAAGGCCCAGTAATGGATACATTTTTACATTCATCTTTTTGAGGCTCATTATGGGGGTTTGTGACAACCTCGTTAGGAATGGCCGCCAGATTACCCAAGTGAATAAAGCGCAGAAGCCTCATATGCTCAAATACACACAATAAACACACACAGTGAGCTCAGACAACCTCTCGTGCTTTTAAAGGCTCTCGATGACTCTGTTCAGTTGGTATAAGGGTTCGTCTCAGAGATGGTGTGTAAATGTTTGATCGTTACGTGACACAACGCGAGGGAATCTCACTCTAAATGATGCCAACATACAGAGAATACCTTGACAGCTTAATTAATAATTTATACTTGTATTTGTCTATGCACCTGCAAATACAAAATGGAATAAAATATTCAGTGGCACTTTGCATGCAAGTGTGCATATGGTTTCATAGCTTAATATACTCATATCTGAAGATGCTCATATGTTCTCATTAGTGATACTTGGAGGGATCAATATTTGCATTTCGGCACACCTTCATTTAACTTAAATGAGCTTGGATGTTTCATTTGTTTGTTTAAATTAACGTGGGTGAGATCTCATTTCATACATGCAAATGTGTGTATTTTTGTGAATGTTAATATAGCTATAAACAGAACAGACTGGTGATTCTCAGTGACTACTCACTTTTAATTGGACTTGTGTTTTTGCTGGTTACCCAGCTAACAAGGAAAGTTCTCAGAATCTGGTTATTTGGGCCATAACAGTAGTATTTACACACTGTTGGTGGAGCATTTCATTTCTAAACATTTTATTTGTTTTAAGTGGGTGTTCATTTAATTATTTTTAATGTTACAACCAGGGCTGGGCGATATATATTGAACAATATATTATGCATATCTAGTCAGTAAAGCCGGTTCTTTGATTAGCGGTAAATCTCCATCAGCTGTTTTCATAAGGAACGCCAGCTTATATACAGAGCCACTGAGAAGCTGCGCCATTGAATCACCCACGAAACTCAACGCGAAGCTTATCGGTGATCTACGGCTGTGTTCATAAGCTGGCGCTGCATTTAAAAACAGCTGATGGAGATTTACCGCTTGCTTACTTTTCAGTGGCAGCTACTGGTCTGTCAAATAGGGGAAGCTCATTTTCTGCCTACATCATATATTGTGTATATTTGTGTGAAATTTATGATGAAAATCAAGCAATTTCGCCAAGCAAATATAAAGAAATAGGTTGCAGCAGTTTTCCGATCCGCGATGGGAATGAAACTCGAATAGCTTCAGCGATTCCTTATAGTACAAAATCGCTGTCAATCAAAAGGAGATGCAATCTTTCGACAGATCGTCCAATCATCACGCAGAAGCTCGGAGTCCAGGCCAGCCCACTCCTCGTTTGCTCCTCATTCACCCCCAGAGACGTTGAGCGTCCGGTGGCGGGACATTATCACTGCGTTTATCCAATGACCGTCTAGTTTCAAAGCACTGAAAAAAAAAACGTTCAAAGCAGCCGCATTGAAGTCCATGGACGCTGGGCTTCAATGGGGAAATGCACTGTGGGAATGTATGAGAAGAAAATCAAGTCAGGCGACCTGCTATATCTAACTGATTCTGAACGAACTCGTCTTTGAGATGAACGTCTGACGCATTTTTAGTCAATAAAATGTTAATACAATAGTACATAATTTGACCATTAATTTTGTGACATTATAGTGAAAGCTGAGCTTCCCTTGCAGTCTTAAAGAAATCGCCACTGTTACTTTTAAATGTTCTTTTGAACACTGAAACTTTCCTGTAACGTATGCTAAACTCTAAAATCAAACGTTACTTGAAATGTTACATAAAATGAAATGAAACTTGAAATGGTTATGAGATGCGAGTCTGGTTTCCAGTCGCAGAACTGCTGCGTCATCGCGTTACGCGACTCTTCACTTCTGATGACATCTGATTCAGTTTTATGTAAATTACACTGATACGAGTGAGTTTTTGAGAGAGGTATAAAAAATAATTAATTCACTTACCTTTCCACCACAAAAGAAGCAACATGGGCGTCACTACTAGGATTCTCTCAATTATCAAATCTTCCCCCTTGTGTGGACCTTATCAGGGCTGAGATATCCAGACTACAGATGTGTCAGAATAAATAAACAAATTAATTAATTAATTTTAAATCTATAATAAAGTGGCTTTATATATACACACACACATATACATATAAATATAAAATTAAAGGTGGAGGGCTGTACTCTTTTTGGTACTTGAAACGAGCAAGAAAATAGAATAAAACTTTTAAATATGAATTTATGAAACAAAAATTTCCAGTAGGCCCTGAATCCCATACCACCCTAACGTTACCTGCCTTAAATAACACCCCATTGAACTGTCGCGGACTCATTTGATTCATTCGGAACATGAGAAACCTTTATGAATGGATCAGTAAATCATCGACCTAGTAAGTAACTCCAGTAAGGCTAAAAGCAACCAAATGTATTAGCATCATAAACCCGTCTTTTTAGACAAGAATCAAGATGTCATGTAATTTAGGCTAATTACGCTCATTCCCGTAATTATGTTACTTGTGGGAATTAATTTGTATTGAGTATCACTTACTTTGATCTACTGCGAGTTTAAAACAAAAAACAAACAAACATATAAATCACAAAGTTGTATACATTGTGAAATTAATCTCTTACTTTCAAACGTAACGTTACATCTGCGCTTTCTTGTTTATTATAATTTAGAATTCCGTCAGTAAATGCACGCGCATACTCAACAGTTTCAGTGATTTCTCATCGACGCCTCTGATTGGCCATCCTGGCATTCCTAAGCTCAACAAAATTGTGTGTGATTGGTTTAAATGCGTAACACTATAAAAACGCCTAAAATTATATAAGGGTTAACATGAGAAGATCTTAATTTAACACGGCAATCTACACTGTTTATTCACTTTTTACTTCATTAGCAACAGACGTAATAGGGGCATTTTGTTCAATTTAGTGGCAAGTCTCCATGGCTAATAGTCTTCCCCAGCAACATCAACACACACAATTTTACCCATTTTAATGTAGTACCTATAAAGTAGTATTGCATCCTTCATATATCCAGTCTAGTTTTATCATATTTATGAAAGTAAGATGAAGCTTTACTTTTCTCCCTAAAAACAGCCTAGCTCCTGGGTGGACTACAATTGTCAATGTCAACAAAAGATAGTTGATGCCGTTTCACTTACCGTCTGTAGTCCAAAATCGTCTGCAAACCAGGATTTTTTTTTTCGCTGGGGCTGCTCTATTTTTCAGGATCAAATGATGTGCAAATCCAGCGTCGAACGGGGGCCTTTTTGTTTAAAGAAAAAAGTTAACAAACAGACTTGCTTCGTTGCTGTCCTGACAAAAACATTACATAAAGCTGGGATATTTGGGAAGCTGGACAATATTTTCCCTCAAAAAAAAAAAAAACACTAAGTTGGAGACGTTATTCACAAGCAAGCCTCGTGGAACGCTCTGGAATCAAGCCCGCTCTTGCTCTTGCGCAGATCCTCGTATGCGCGGGCGAGTTCTTCCGTGAGAAGTGACGTCATGAAGAGCGATGCAAAGAATTTCCTAAACTTGTACACACTAAAAAATCCCGGTTTGTTTATTTTCTTTATTTTTTAAAACAACTCAACACCTTGCTTATAGCATACATTATTTAATGTATTATAGTACTGAGTTTAAATTAATTTGATGTTAAAATCTCAGAATGGTTTGTTTGTTTATGTAGCCAGTCATGGCATCTCTCAGCTATGAGTGAAACGCGAGGCAATTCCCCGGAGAACATCAGCCCATCAACAGCTCAATTCTGGCAGTCTCTTTATATATAAAAAGACTTAATTTGTATATAAAGAGACTGCCAGAACTGAGCTGTATGCACTTACAGTAAATTAAAAGTCTTTCCCCCAGTTTCACAGACAAGGCTTAAAGCTAGTCCCAGACTAAATTGTACGTTTAAGCTGTTTCAGATGCAAAAATCTTGCTCTCACTTATCTTAAAACATGTCAGTGTCATTGTTCTGTATTAAGATGCACACCTGTAATACTTTCTTATAAGGCATTTTTGTGAAAATTGCTTAAATATCTTAATTTAACTAATGCCTAGTCCTGGCTTAAGCTAAGATCTGTTTGTGAAACCGGGCCTTTATGTCTAAAATGCTTGTTAAACGAGTTTAAATAGGCTAATTTGTATTCACGCAGATAAATTCAGTTTGTATTATGCGTTATTGCTTAATAATAAATGTTCATCTTTTTATTAGTTGCAAAATAATCAGCATTATGTGTCCTGTCCGAAATTTCCCCCAGCGTTGGGCTGCCAAATAACCCAAACTCATCCAAATCGTTTTTTGAAACATGTTTATACACACACATACACACAAACATATATATATACACACACACGGCTCATATATTCATTTTATGTCAGTGTAAATAGTTAAAACCACAAATTATTATTATTATTATTATTATTCTTTATTATTTTATTAATGCAAAAAGGGTAAATCTTTTTAAATTAGCACCAAAATTCTCAATGTTTTCCATGAAGTGGCAGAGAATTTGTCTGTTAAACTTAAAACGGACGGACTCCCACAACTTAAAACACTGGATTAAATGGTCTATCTTCAGCACCAGCAGAGAAGATCTTTAGCCTACTTTATTTCCACTTTGCTGATCATTTTTAGCCAGACAGGTTTAGTCATGAGTCCACACTCTCCCTGTTCCGTAATAGAACACTCTCTGACCTCATCATTTTGAAAAGTTATCATGCCCTACCAAGTATAATGTAGGACAGACAAAAATTGCATGCTTCTAACGTGAGTCATAGTTAAATCCAGCCTATTCCTGTAAATATCCATGGTGGTAATATTCTAAGCATGCTTAAAAATTGCAGACAGCTGGGTGACATTGTGGACTACACAAATAATGTTGCATTAAATTATCTTTTGTCCTATTACAACAGACTTACCTTTCCTTTTTGGGCTTTACCAGCTGATAGCAGCTTAATTAAGACCTAACACCAAATGGCATTTACCTAATTTGGCCATCCAAGCAATTATAATTTGAACCTATATTGATCATAGGCCTTACTGGAATGTGTGCACCCTATGCACCTTAGTTCTTTTGTGTTTATTTATGCTGTGGAACATTTTGTGTGTAAGCTTAGATTGAGGTCTATAATTAGAAAAAAAGAGAAAGAAGTACAAAACCTGTGTTAACTGCAATAAAACAAGATCAAAGACAAATTGTTGTCCAATGTGACAACATAAACTAGCATTTTTTTTTTCTTTAATAATTTGGTCAAACTAGTTTTGAGTCAGACTCACTTTTGGACTGTATTTGAAACTATCTCATACCCTCACATTTACCTTTCCCTAACATAGTCCAAGGAGTGAACGAAAACAAGAGAGCACATTCAGCACATAAGAAGTGGTTTGCAGAGACACAAGATGCAGACATTAATTTGGTGTGAGTGATGCTCACAGTGCATTTATATTCTCTAATTAGCAGTCCAGTGTATCAGTTGTACACTCATTTTTCCGGTGCATTATGGGAATTATTATAATGGTCATTTTAGTGTCATACATGACTGCAAATGACCATTGGCTCAAATAGTACCCTGTGTAACCCAGGTATATGATACATTTTCAGATACAGCCTTGACTTAAACCAAGTAGTGCCACAACCAGATCACTCACACAATCACTGGACAGTTTCTTCACTGATTTGTCCATGGTTATGTGTTAGCTCAATACTGCACTCCTGTGGCCACTGCAGCGTTTTCTTATTTTAACAGTGTATTTGTCTGACTCTGAACAAAGTAAAAAAGGATTTTTTTGGCCAGAGACATAAAACCACACAGCATCAAGAGCGTTGGTCTTCTGGTCTTTAATTTGACAGATCAGAGATCTGAAAGACAAAAGCTACTGCCATATCTTGCATTACACACACCTCATGAATGAACGTATGGAAACTGGTTCAAACTAAAATAGAATTACATAGCATAACATTTATTATGTCACTTCTTTCTTCTTATCATCACATACCTGAGAAAAAAATACCTGAAAGCTGACTCAAACTACAAAAACCTTGTGTGGCAATCAGTATTTCACAGGATGCATGAAAATGAATAAAAAAAACAAGAATGTAAAAAATAATAATAATAATAATAATGATAAATTATTAAAAGTATAGAGAGCTACTGTTCTAGTGTGTGTCGAAAGGTGTGGTCAATGAGTGTATGACAGTTAAAGCATGTGGTACCCTTTACATTTTGAGAGTAGAGCAGAGGTTCCTGTCAAGTACTGTAAATTATACTGTACACATTGTGAGTGCCTGCACTATATAATTTAAGGGATACTACTGTCAACTACCTATCGAGTCCTGACTAACTGATTTTGGCTGAATTGGTAGCTGACCCTTTCAAATTGGCTTACAGTAATTTTGCAGCCTCTGCCATGATACAGTGTGTTTATCACATAATGTAAAATGATGGTCTGGGAGTTTTTGCCATTTACCTTCTGGGTTCCCCACCTCTTTGAAGACCTCTGATCGGAATTGATCAGTTCATCAACCTTTCAGTGTATCGTGGTGCAAAAGTGTTCGACTCACAGTTATAAGTGATAACAGCAGGGAATTCACCTGAACCTATCGCTCCATTGACTACCTTGACCAACAGGCTACCTGTAGCATTGCAATGGCTTTTTTTTTTTGAGAATAGAGGTTATAGAAAAAAGGTTGGTGCTTTTTAAGTACTTTATTCTTTGTTCCTATCCACATTATTATTATTATTTTTTAACCATTTTTACCATGTAAGGCTTTCGATATCAGCTGCTCCATTTATTTTAGCTTTTAAAAAAAGCAGTTTACTATGATTGCAAATATTGCGGCTGGTATTTTATCCTCTTATTTTACTTTATGATTGTAATTACACATAGCCTAGTGGTTTCTGGTGTAATTAACAGGCTACAGTTTATTATTATTATTATTATTATTTATGATCTTTCAGTTATTTTTATTTATAGTGGTTAATGAATCGGAAGTCAGACGCATTACAACAGGAAATAGCTTCCGTGTATAATTAAGGTTTTGGCTATAAACACTTGACCCCAAGAATTTGTTCAATTAAATGTCTATTTTAAAGTATCATTTATTTAGACATTTATTTTGCAGTCATTTGTGAAAACATACGGATGACTAAGTCAACATTCAGTACTGTTGTATATCCATTTAACTCATTAAACAAATCTCATTATGATTTGAGACGCTGGCAATAATCTCTACAATCTCTGCCTCGCGAAAGAGTTTTTTGTTTTTCCTGAGAGAGGTTTTTAATCGTACTATGCCGAAAACCAGCCCTCATGAATATTAATTAGCACGTGATGACGTTTACTAACTTAATATTAATGAGCCAAGCCTTTGTTGGCGCTCACTTACAAACAACTTCCCTTCAGCCAATCAGATAGTATTACACGGAGCCGTACGGTACGTAATTAATATTCATGAACAAAAACCTCACTATAGTAGGATTTGTTAAATCGCTTCCGGGAAATCTCGACTATAGCGTAATGACGTAAAAAGAGCTTTGGAGCACGTGAGCAGCATACCGGCCAATGGGATGTTGTGCTTAATATGGGGCCGAGACTCTTAAGTCAGCCCGTTATAGTCCTTATCATAAGAAGAGGCAGGTGAGTTTTGATTTTGTAAATATATTTGTGCAGCGGATTTAACGCGTCCGCGAGCGTCATGCTGCTCATAAACCATCCGTTTAATTTGTATTTGTATGAGGAAAAAATCTGGTCACACACTACAAGCAAATCAGCCTTGAATGCACTTGCTGCCTGACATTAACTGCTGTGTTTTTTTAGGTCTTGTTGCTGTATTATAGTAATTTTAGGACAAAATGAGATGCATTATATTTATCTCTAGACTTCAGGCTGTTCATAAATCCGTACAGTATATTTAGATTGAAATAGTATCGTTTGTTTGCCTGGCTCTGGGTCTTCTGGGCGTTACGACTTCTATGTTATGGTATTATCTCTCAGTGGATCAATGTTTAAATGCTAGTCTGCTGAAATATGTGTATATTTGATATTACTGACACACAGCTTTCTTTTTTAAGTTATTGACTGCTTATGCTTACAGATCTAATGACTTTATACTAATATAGTATATTCAGCCACTATATATACCCTACATTTAATTTGTACAAAATAATTTGCTATGCTATGTGACTATTTAAGTTCAAGTTATTTGCTAAAATTTAATTGACCAATATATAATTTTCCCTTGTCTTCACCAGAAAGATAAGGCAGGCATGCAGCCTATGAATATGTATATGGTTCCCAATCCAGAAATACCAGGCTGTCCTCCGGGATTAGAATACCTTACACAGGTTACTTAACATTTAATTTATATATAAATAAATAAATATATGTATATGTATGTGTGTGTGAGTGTGTGTTAAAGAATTAATTTTCATTTTGCATTTTCATCTGAATGTCAACATTTGTAAAACTTTAATGTTTTGTTTCTGGAAATTAGCGTTCTATGACATTACATTATGTTTAATATTAAAGTTTTTTGTGTCTATTTGTAAATGAGAGATTTGTGGACGCATCAGTGTTTTTAGATTTGTGGAGTTAATTACGGTTAAATTAAGATTAATACATAATAGGGTAATAAATAGGGCTATTATTCAGAACTTCCAAGATTTAGATATATATTTGAGACATATTTTTTATTAAATATTAAATATTTCCATTAAAATCTTTTGACTAATTTTACAATTTCTTCAGTTAAACTATGGACAATTAAATATATAGATAATCACAAGTCATATAATAAATTAAACTAACTATCTATCTATCTATTTAAAAAAAAACATTTCCTTTAGGTAGATCAACTTCTTATCAAACAGAAAGTTGAGCTTATCGAAGGTATGAATAACAGTTACTTACAGATCTATTTTTTCCCTAATTTGAAATATGTATTATGCAATTAATAAGACCTGCATGGTTTTATGCAGCTTTGGCAGGCTTTGAGAGCAACAACAAATATGAGATCCGTAACTCCATGGGTCAGAACGTGTTTTATGCGGTGGAGGAGAACGACTGTCTCACACGTCAGTGCTGTGGCCCGCTGCGATCCTTCACCATCCGCGTCCTGGATAACTTCGGCCAGGAGATCATCACTGTCAGCCGTCCTCTGAAATGCATGTCCTGCTTCTTCCCATGTTGTCTGCAAGAGGTGATCTGCCTGGATGCCAAAAACAGCTCTGAAAAGCTCACATAGTTCTGAGAATTTGCAGTCTTCAGTCACTTTGATATAGAAAATCTTAGTATATTTATGATTAATAGAGCATTTTTGTTTATTTCTTCTTTTAACCATCTTCTGTCTCTTTGTTCCTCCTGTCTCAGCTGGAGATCCAGGCTCCTCCTGGAAACACGGTGGGATACGTTCTTCAGCAGTGGCACCCTTTCTTCCCCAAGTTCACCATAGAGAATGAGCACCGAGAGCCGGTTCTCAAGCTCCAGGGGCCGTTCTGTGGCTGGAGCTGCCTGCCAGACGTGGACTTTGAGGTATAAGAGCTCCAGCACCTTGTGATCCAATGCTCACAAACAACAATTGCTAACTCTGACTGAAAATGCGTGGCTTTGTCACACAGCCCTTAATTCCCTTGAAGGTTTTGTTTAGGCTGCTGAGCTGAGACTGATGTTTTACTAAAACAAAACTAATTATGCTTCACATAAATGATGTTTGCAAACAAATTTTGTGGGGCACACGCAGGTAATTAATCAGCTGGCTCGTCATCCCACTAATCTTCATCATCCTATCAGAGTAAGAGATACTTCCTGTAAATAGCACGGCCCCCTTTCCCTCAGTGTCTGGATCTAAGCATTCCTCCTACTCCACCATTCAGATTTTTCTCCTCCGGGTGGGAGCACGCAGGGTTCGGGCCGTGAGCAGAGGGGTTAAGAACCCAGGAGCCCGTCGAAGCCTGAGCCCTCTCCCCAGACAGCACGCCAAACACGCTTCGCCTCATATATATTACCAGAAAGTTGAAAAAAAAAAACAGAATGCCCATTTTTAGCATTTTCAATTAGCACACGGTCTTCTCAAATTCTGTGAGAAAATAGCAATGCTCCTACACTCAGAATTGTAAGATATAAACTCACAGTAAAAACCTTACACTTTCTTTTTATTGCAATGACAAGTTAATATCAAACAATTAATTGCAATCAGCCGCATGCAAAATAAACGTTTTTGTTACATAATATGTGTGTATACTGTGTATATTTCTTTAGTAAATAACTACAAACACATGCATGTAAATATTTAAGAAATATATATTTTGTTTATATATTCAATATTTATATGCATGTAAAAAATAATATAAATATGTAAATGTAAATATTTTCAAAATATATAATGCATTTACTAAATAATTGCAAAAAAGCAGTTGTGGGATAAATGTTACCTTTTTTATTTATTCAGGTTTTTCATACAGTTTATATGGGGACATGTGTTTAATTGTCAGAAAAATACTGCAAAAATGATTAATAAGAACAATAATACACTCAAAGTTGGGAGAAGGCTACGTGGGGATAATTGAGTGGAATTTACATACCATTTATCTTTACTCACTTATTGCATCACACTGCACAGCACACGGAGACTTTATATATAATTTATATAGTTATATTGCCATATTCATATTCTATTTCTATTTTCTTTTATGTATAGTCATATTCTATTTCTCCTTCCTTTTTATTCTATTTTTATTTTATTGCTAGTTTATTTTTTTCTTTATAGTATATTTATTACTGTAATTACCGTTTATGTATGTGAATGTGACAAATAAAATTTGAATTTAATAATAATAATTACTATTATTGTTACAGATGTTTCTTTCATCTTTATGGAGAAAATATTTCAGTATGTAAATGTCAAATTAATAAACCAGCTTTATTAAAGCAATAGGATTTAACTGTAGAGCTACAGATTGGTACTCTTTCTCGTTTTCTAGTTTTATTTCTACTGGCTATTGAGTTCTTTCTATAAATGCCCACTAGAGGGAACTGTTGTCCAGCGGATGCAACATTTTAAGTAAATATGTATGGCTTTGCATTGAAATATTACTATCTGGCAATTGAAATATTTATAAATGCTACTCACTACCTATCATGTGTTCTTGAAGATTCTGACCATGGATGAAGTCAGTATTGGAAAGATCAGCAAACAGTGGACAGGACTTCTCCGGGAGGCATTCACGGATTCAGACAACTTTGGGATCCAGTTCCCCATGGATCTTGATGTGAGAATGAAGGCAGTGATGATCGGAGCCTGCTTTCTCATTGTGAGTATGAGCGCACAGAGAATATGGATTGATAGTGCTGCATGAATGACGTATGTCATTTATTTTTCATTTTTTCAGGACTTCATGTTTTTTGAGACGAATAACTAGTTGCTACGCAGACAGTGTTGCAGCTCTGTGGAAACGGGTGAAAAGAGAAGATGTTTACCCCTGCACATCATACATCTGTGAAATCCAATGGAATGCATGTGAATATGAAGCCAGCAGTGTAGAAGAACGGTGTGTTTAACTGGTTATACTGATTGATGCGTGTTATTATTATTTTTAATCTATATTCATATATATAACAGATTAACATGAACAACTCATGCCATAAATTGCATTTTAAAGGAATAGCTCACCCCAAAACAATCATAAAAAGATGAAAAAATCTGCCACTTTTTATTCCAAACTCATATGACGTTCATTCTTCCATGGTCTTCCATCGTCTAACGCAAAAGGAGCAATTTAATAGCATATCCAGCCCTGATTTTGAGTTTAAAGTGAATGGTCATGCCCCCAAAAAGACACTATTACCGAAGCCATATGTCAGATTTAAATTTAAATAGTAAGCTATTCCTTTAAGTCCGTACATACAACTATGCATATAAAATGTTGCAGTAATACCTGCGCTGAATGACTTATATACACCTTTACAACACAAAGTTATATTTTAGTGTGAAATAGAATTTTTCAGAACTTTTCATTCGAATCAATAATTTAAAAAATGATATTTTGCATGAAAACAGATGTTGCAAACAGCCAAACAGTTGGTCCAAGTGGTCATTTTAGTGATTTGTTATTTATTGTGTGATTTGCTTAGCTTACGTATTGTTTGTTTGATTTGTAGTGTTGATCAAAAGCTTAGAAATAGGAATATGTTTTTTTTAAAGAATTTGTGAGCATTATTAGTTTATATTTTGCAGTACTCAGCGTCTCCAGAAGAGGGCAATATTGATCTTTAAGTACACACAAAATCTTCAACGTTTTAGGTTCTTTAGTGTTGTGCATATTTTTCTGGTTTGCAGTTTTGAACATTATCTGTATGTGACGCTTCATGAATGCCTGTTATAGTTGATGTCTGACTAACACAGAATGTATTTTTCGCAGGGAACTGTTGTTTTTGAAATATTTATTTTGACATATTACTAATTCCAGTGTTATACAGTGCAAAACAATTTTATAAACTGCACATGTTTGTCTAATCATTGTGTAAACAATGTACTGTTATTTGTGTTTTGGTTTTAGTAATAATTCAACATGTTTTGACTGAATATGTCTTTAAACCAAAAAGAAAAGAAACCACAAAATTGTGTCTTGCATAAACTCTTAACTAAACTAGATATTTGGTGGAAACTGAACTTGCTGTCCTCCAGCTACAGTCAACAAGTCGGCGATAATGCCTCCTAATGAGCTGCGAGTTATGAATGCTAAAGGACATGGATTTACGTCATACAAAAGCTGTTTATAGGTTTGAGAAGAATCGTTTAGCAGTGCATGTTCAGTCAAGCATGCCATCAGTGCAACCCGGGCTTTGATCTGACCTCGGCTTTAAAATGGTAT
Organism: Enteromius thamalakanensis; assembly: GCA_032357475.1. Taxonomy (NCBI): domain Eukaryota; kingdom Metazoa; phylum Chordata; class Actinopteri; order Cypriniformes; family Cyprinidae; genus Enteromius; species Enteromius thamalakanensis. The sequence goes on from JAUCMT010000056.1 coordinate 8,915,683, forward strand.
TAGCGTGATGAAAACACGCGAGACACTGAACTCTGATCTGAAATGCAATAAAGAGAATTATTTAGCTGAGGATTCAGTTCTCCTGGGCTCTGATATTCAGCTCTCATTCTGCGTCCTACAGGATAATGCCAAGCGCATCAAAGCAAATGCTGCCGTTCATCATGCCCTGATGCTTGTTTTTTAATAGAATTATATTGAATTGCAAACTAGAAAGTCTATAACAGCATCCACTATTTCTGGAAACTGTCAGAATAAACAGTTTAGCCCAAAATGAAGCATTTATCATCATTTTCTCACAATCGTATGGCTTCCTAAAAAGATTCTCAATGAAAGCAGGAAAAAATATTTCTTTTGCATTCAAGGCTGGCTTTCACTGAAAGGAGAACGGCAGCTTAGATATTTTGCCGTAAATATTTCCTCAGAGTAGAAAGGAACTCATGTAAAGATTGAAGGTATTTCTACGGCACTGTAGACCGGTAGTTTAACTGTGATGTTATCTGTACTGTACCACATGGTATTTTATAGTCCATTACACTTCCATGTATATTTAATCACCCATGTCTATGGGACACTGCGAGTTTATTATTCTGCTTTCAGTGAGCAAAAAGGATTTTAGACTTGATGAAATAATATTGTCTCTTTTGTACATTAAGGATTAATGTAGCAGTCTTGTTATAAAAAGAAATTATTTTAATGTCAAGCAGATCGACTTGCCTTTATGGTTTCCTCAAAATAACAAGATTGGACAGAGCCAAACCCGTCTGCGGAGCAGGTTTCCTCTCGGATGATCCTATGTGAAGCTTGGTCTGTGCGCACTATATTCAGTTACAAGATTTCAAAAGATACACAAGTCATTAAAATGGATTATAATTGCTCAGCTAGCATTACAGGCCAGTGTCCTGCTTTACCACAAACCGCTATGAGGAACAAAAACTCGGATGACAGATTGATGCAACCCTGCGCCCTTTGAAGAGCCTGCCTATTTATTTCTGGCTAAAGGAGTTTTCCAAAGAATATACTGAAAACCGTGTCAAGACCAGTATGTAATCATGTGCAATGACCCAGATTTGATCATTTAAACACTTGTCTTTATAATTGAATCATCAAAGCTTTGAGAGCCATTCTGTGCTATTTTTAAGGAAGACTCATGGTTTTCTTCTCTGCAAGACAGCAGCATTTTTAGATTTTTGGACAAGGACTAATGTATACAGTACATACCCCTGAAGCTGTACTGGATTCTCCAGTGACGAGGGCATGGTCTAAATAAGGTGTTAATCACAGAACATGTCAAACTTTAAGAGCCAGGTTGAAACAGCTATGTTTAGTTTAGCTCCTATCGGTGTGAGAAGAACATTTCTGGCTTGTGTCTGCTCTTGTGTGTTATGACAGTGAAAGAAAATTGTAACTGGAAGTGTCATGTATTCTCATCTAAAACTTAGCGAAAGATTTTCTGTTGGTTCTGGAACAATCCCTAACCACTATATAGACCCCCAAATCAAAATAAAGAATGTTGTTCAGTTGAATGTTTGTTTAAAACCTGGTTGTGGGGAATGTTGATCCAGCAAGGTCCTACTAGCTGAATCTCTGTAATCCAACCAAGACAATATATTTACATAAGAGACAGCAGATGTTACTTTCAGGGGTCATTATACTTAATTACAATTAAAAGGTTATGTACAGCATACTCATTTTGTTTTACATTTTTGGTAACACTTTACAACAAGGTTCATTATTTAACATGAGTTAGCAACATTAGTAAACCTGAATTAAGAATAAACAATACTACAGTGTTTATTAAACGAATAGTCAATTAAATTGAGTTCATCCAATGAATAGTTTTTTTTTTGGGGGGGTCACCACTGATTTTCATAGTAAAAAAAAAAATACTATGCAAGTCAGTGTTTACCCAAAACAGCCATATTACAAACTATTTTCAAAATATTTCCTTTGTGTTCGGCAGAACAAAGGAATTTATACAGGTTAGGAACTACTTGAGGGTAAGTAAATAATGACAGAATTTTCATTTTTGGGTGAACTATTCCTTTAATGTTAATTTCAGCATTACTAATGCATTATTAAAATCAAAATATGTGTTTGTTACAATTAGATAATGCACTGTGAATTGCATTTCATTAACTAACATGCCGTTATGTCAGATTGAGTTTGATCTATCAGACTTGCGCCATTTAATGTTTTAATGCCAGAACAACCTTATATGATTTCTCTGTTCCTTTATTCTTTTTCCAGAACAAGTCAGATACAGTGAATAAGCATCTTGTGCTTGCGTCTATCATTATACTGTATGAAGACCTTTTGACTCTCCCTAGCTAATACTTTATACCAGAACACCCCTACACCAGAGTGGGACATTCACATAACCTCAGATTGGGTGTACTTTCATTTAAATGCATTTTGAAAGTTTGATTTCATTCACATAAAACGTCTCAGGAACGAGACGCCACGTCCAGCAGACGCTATGGGGAACGCCTCCAGCGTTACAGCTCTGAATGTTTGTGAAATCAGACCAAAGGAATAGGCCGGCATCATGTTGTTGACGTCACTGGCCGGGAAGCATATGAGCACATGGGATGCAACCAGCATTTAGCTTTTTGTCATGCAGCATAGCCGGCAGGGATGTTGAGGGTTTGGCTGTTTAGACGCGGCATCTCGTTCCTTCTAGGAACTGGGGTTACAGTCGTAACCTGAGACGTTTCTCTTCAGGAACTCGAGCCGCGTCCAGCAGACGCTATAGGAAACGAGATGCCCAGGCCCCCACACTCTAACGGCCCTGCCCAGTGTGTGTCTACTCACCAAGCACCTCAGCACCTTAGATCCAAATTATAGAACCGTACAAAGGTGTGAGGGGTAGACCACCCCGCCGCTGCACATATCTGCTCGAGAGAGACCCCTGACTGAAGGGCTTTAGAGGCCGTTGCGTGAGCTCTAAACCCCAGCCAAGGCTGGAGGCCAGATGACTCATACGCGGTACTGATCGCATCCACTATCCACCTGCTCACAGTCTGCTTGGTCGCTGCGAGTCCTCTCTTCAGGGGACCAAGGCAGATCAGGAGCTGCTCAGACTTGAACCACGGAGCCGTCCTTTGGACATAGGTGTCCGGTGCTTGCACTGGACACATGCAGTTCAACTCTCGTTGTCCGGGCTCCCTGAAGGAAGGAGGGTTGAACACCTGCAGCACTACATGCTGTGGTGTAAGTGTAGGGACCTTGGGGCTGTATCTCGCTTGAGGGTACAAGAAGACTTTTGTCATGCCCGGGGCAAACTCGAAGTGGGAAAGAGCCACCGGAAAGGGAGGTCTGCTCTGACTGGAATCTCCCATGGGGAGTTGTCTACCAGAGACATCAGGTCCAAGAACCACACTCGGCCTGGCCAGAACAGCGCTACAAGCAAAAGACTGACCTCGTCCCGGCGCACTCGCTCCAGAACCCCTGGAAGCAGAGCATCTGTACCATCGCATCCAGCCCCAGTTAGAGAGTACCAGAGGGGACATTGCGCATTCTCCTTTGATGCAAAGAGGTCCACCTCTGCTGTACAAAATACTCTCCATATCTGCTTCACTGTCTGAGGATGAAGCATCCATTCCCTGGCCCTTGGCCCCTGCCTCGACAGGAAGTCTGCTTCCACATTTTGATGGTCAGGGATAGAAACTGCTCTGAGAGACAGCAGCTTTCCCTGCTCCCACACCAGGATGCGAAGAGCCAGGCTGTATAAGAGGTAGTGTTGTCAAAAGACCCGGTACTTCGGCACCAAGTCGGTACTAAAAAATTTAAAATGTTACGGTACCAGGTTTTCTGAAGTACCGGTAGTACCGAGCAACGGGTAATACCGGTTCTTGCTGCGCAAAC
>JAUCMT010000056.1:8943711-8956538 GCA_032357475.1 Enteromius thamalakanensis
GCGATGCTCATTCCCTCATATTACATATTCACCGTGTTGAACTCGTTTCAGGGTGAGAAACAATCACATGCAGCAGTACATCTCGCTTGGTAGAATGCTTCCTACAGATTACAGCAAATATTTGAATGAATGTATTTATTCATTGTTAAATATGTATTATTTTTATCTTTAATTATTACAATTAATTATTATTTTATTGTTAATAAGGGCTTTTAATGGGACTTATAATCAAAAGTTCCTATTATTTTAGTCATAGTTTAAAAGACACATTTTGTATTCAAGTGTATTTTAAGTAGAGGAATTAAGCTTCTCTCATTCTTTTCTTTTCAGGGTTTTTCCTCTTCCTGTATTACTACCACATTCACAAGGATGTTGAGGGTAATTTCTCAGATGATCCAGAAAGCACAGACTCCTATGTGTAAACCAGCATTAATGCTTTGGAAAATAATTTGAACTAGCATAATCAAGATAGAAAGCTTTCTTTGTCTCAGACTTTCTTAGACTGATTTCTTAAATGGATCTGTACAGGTGTTGTTTAAGGGGAACTTCACAAATGTCTTAGTGTTATATGAATGAGAAAGATTTTTTAAAAATAAGGCATGCACATAAAATGGGAAATTTTTTTTCAATAACTGAAAACAAATGGCGTGTTGGTTGTTACTATATCAGTCTATTATTGTGTTTTTAAATCTCTGATATCATCTGATGTTACTGTTGTTAGATTTACTGAGCATTATAATCTTCCATTTGTCAGAGCAGCTGAAATAACACTGAAACTTATTTAGAAACAAATTTACATTGTCAGCATGAACGTCAACACGTCTTTGTATTCAGAAATTTGCATAGTCCTTTTATAAAGACCCATGCACTGGGTTTTTAAAAACCTGCACATGGATGCTAAACACATTGTCAGAATCAGCTGATGCATTATTTAATCTTTTATACCTACATATATAATCCTCTGTTATATCTCCTAGTATTTTTCATGTGATTGTAAAGAGTCTAATAAAACATTATTTATTGTAAAGAAAGACATTTTCCTGCAATTCTCTGTATGAGAATCTGATATTTATAATTAATCTAAATATAGCCAATAAATATTGTGTTTCATTTACATTGTGTTGCTGGTTTTATTAAATATAAATGTTACTTTTCTACATTCATACTGTTCTTTGTGTGCACTGCTGTTGATAAAATGGATCTGAACTCAGTCAAACCTTAAAAAATGATTTGCATGTTACCAGATGAACTGTATGTCAGTGTCCAGCAGCTCATAAATAAACAGCTTCATATGTGGATACATCCAACTCTCTCAACTCCTGCACTGTGGACTTCAGCACAAGAATGTAAAAAGAAAGTGATGAAAGATTTATTTTTCTCTGGGAATTATGTCTGGTCTAAAGCAGAATTTGCTGTGGCTGATGACCATCTTTTGTGCTTCATTCCAGATAAGTATGTTGCTTTAAAAAATGCATTTATCGATCAAAATAAACAGGTTTTATATATATATATATATATATATATATATATATGTATATATTATTTTTGATTAAACTTTTATTAAAATTGAAACATTCGAAAAATTTAGTGTAAAATAGTGTAACAGTAATAGTGTACATGAATGTAAAAAAAAAAAAAAAGCCATGTTATGCTTCATTATCTAATAGTTTCATAATTTTGTGTTTGTGCAGCCTACTCAGAAAAACTCATAATTCAAGTCGCTTCAACAGATAAGTGTTTCTGGAATATAAGTCCTCAAACAGTTCCAGGTAGATGTGAAATATACAGATAACATAAATGTGTGAATACTTCATATGTATTGCCTAAAACCACTTGTGACGTCTGACAAATTAGTTTGAGCATATTTGCACGTTTAAGCTGATAACTAAATAACTAGTTTTTCCCCTTGACATGCAAATCAGTAACCTGACAAAGCACCGCGTTCCCATGACTATTGATGAGTCAGATTATTTCCTGGTAGTGACATCAAAACATAATCATTTGCATATCTGATTATGATTCCAAATGTCTCCATAAGTTTGCGGCAAACTGACTGCTTAAATATTCTCAACTCAAGCAGTTACAGATTCAGCATTATGACTGAACCACTTCTACTTCTCCTGCAAGAGATGAGAACACATTCTTATAATTTTCTCATCATATGGATCAAAAAAATGTCTGCGTTTCTAATATATTTTCTTCTTAACTGCAAATTGCTAACTCTTGCTGTCGTCACATTTTGACGCTTCGTGAAGACCCCTTTGCGTCACATTTTGCCGAACAGGGTACCCCTTTTTCGTCACTTTTAGACGAGAAGGGTCCTCACCGCTTCTATTCCTCAATCAAATCGATCATTTTGCATCACGGTCGTTGTATCTGCCTGCTATATCGTGTCGTATATCAAACACATTCAGAGCGGATTATGATATTTTTGATGGGTCCAGAAACATAGCAAGCACATTTAACAAAAAAACAGTATATGGCACCAAACGAAGACAAACCGAATTATGTTGATACGTAAAATTCTAGAGGAGAAATTCAATAGCGTCACATGACATAAATGCCATTAATCAATCTATGTACTATACATATAAAATGGGAAAATCAAAGGAATCTTCTAAAAGCAAACCATTTCAATGCCTAAATCATAACTTTGCCTATTCAGAATAAGGCAAAGACTTACTGATGTCCATGTAGTCAATACTGAGTTCATTTCTGTTTTTCTTTCAGATATAACAGAGACAAGTCATACAGATCCTGAACTAATAACATTTTTTGAAATAAATATATCTTCTTTTGGTAACAACCAACTTATATTTTATTTATGAACCATTCTTAAGTTCAAAGTTCTTTAAAAAGGTATTTATAACACTTATTTAATTTTTTTCTGTGATTTCAGGCCAATGCAGATCATACAGTTTCAACATAACAAAACAGAACTGTGAAATCAGAAAGAATGAGACGATAGAAGGCATAAAACTTTTGTTATTACCAAATGGATCTAACTATCTGTTATCAGTACTGAATTCATCAGGTGTGTGTGGTTCACTGGTTCTACAACTGACACAGTTTTAATGCTGAAGGCTGGGATTTTTTTTGTTCATTTCAGAGCACAATAAACCCTTACGGATACACACAACACCACTTGAGAACAAAACTGTCCACAATGATTGATCACTGCTCTCAGTGTAAACCCAAATCAGATCAAAATACATTTAAAACTAGAATCATTGGTAACACTTTATTATGAGTCATTAGTTAAGCATTAGTTAATAGTTAATTAATCATTTACAAAGAATTGTTCCTTCATGAAATAAACATTAGTAAACAGCTTATTAACACAGCTGAAAAACATAGATATAATATACCCAACACTTTTACTATTTAATCTTTAGTGTTTTAGAGTCAGAATGTCTATAACATTCAGAATGTCATCCTTTCGCTTTAAAAAAAATAAGAAAAAAGAGTAAAGAAAAATGACTTAAATTAAAAGTACTGTAATGTATATCCACTAAACCCCCACCTTCACTTGGTCCACCCTGCATCTCCTACCTGGAGCCAGGCCTGTTTAATAACTGTATTTTTATTCTTTATTAAGAATCATTTCTAAATTATTTATTACATTATTTACAAAACAGTCAGTTTGTAGTTTTCAGTGATTTTGTGAGATCATAAAGTGAAGACTATTTATGCCTTGTAAAGCATTTGAAGTTTGAATTTACCTTGTCATGTAATCTCTGTAATGAATTCCTGAGAAAGAGCATGTCATTGTAAAAATACTGTCTATTTTAGATTAGATATATATTTAGTAAATATCATAATAAGTTAATCTCTTCTCTTTTACAGAAATTGAGTTTTGCCAGGCACAGAACAGCATAGAGAGCATCAGCACTATAAGCAGCACACTGACAGGTAACATAAGATTAATCCAATGTTATACTGTTTGTCATTTCAGTTTATATCTTCATTTAATGAGAACACTGATGGATGCAGTTAGAATCCATATGTAGGAGATTCATACAGGAGCAGTTTTAATAAACAAGCAAAGACAGGCAGAGGTTCAAAAATGATTTTTCTGGTCGACCAGTAATCGTTCAGTTTAAGCATTAGTCAATTAATTGCATGTTTATTAATAAACCATTCAAATCATTAAAACAAGTTTTAATTGCCTATAGCCTGATGAGGGCGCAAGTGCACACAAAGCTTGCCACAGCGCACCGCAGGAGTCAGTTCAAATGCAAAATGGGTTTATTGGGCTCAGGGTCAGGCAGACAAATAGAGGCATAGAGAAAAGAGTAAACGATAATCCAGGCGAGAGTCAAACGTACCAGTAAACAGATTCCTAGGGGCAAGACGAAAACATAAATCTAAGGGAAGCAGAGGTCGACAATGATAAATCCAGACTATGATAACAGGATACAAGAACACAAATGAACACACTGGGTTGATGGCATACACTGAGACAATGATCCGTGACAGACAGACAAACAGACTGGTATATATACAGGGTTATGCTGGCACAACCAGCTGATCCTGACACTCTTCCTACCTGTTTCATATGGACTACACAATCTGAGAATATTTGCTTTCCATTTGAATTGATTCATTTGACAGTATACATTTCCAGTGTTGGGCAAGCTACTTAGAAAATGTAGTGAGCTAAGCTATCAGTTACTCTGCATTGAATGTAGCTTAACTACACTAAAGCTACTACCCTGAGAAATGTAGCAAGCTAAGCTACAGCAACATGGCAAAAGTAGCTTAAGTAGTGTTTTTTTTTATGGTTACTCCCCGCTCGGGATCAATTCCTCTCCTTCCTCTGCCATCTTTCCAAAAAGTGTTCATCCAAGCATGTCACGCGTCCCGTGCAGAAGGTGGCGCTAACACCAAAAAGCTCATTGCCAACAGCAGTAAGAAGTCATTGACATTACTGCGGGCGGTGGAGGAGTCATATACTGATTAGTATTTCCGTCAGAAATGCTTGGGAAATGTAGCGTTAGCTTGTGTGGACGCTACCGCGCTACTTGATCAATAAAATAGCTTCGCTACTGAAAAGCTATTTGGTTGTGAAAATAGCGACGCTACCAACACGCTACTGAGAAATGTAGTTAAACTAGTGACGCTACTGCCCATCACTGCATATTATACATAAAGATTGTACACTCTAACCTTGAATACTTCCAAATTCTTAGGGTTAAAGGCATAAATTTACAACCCCCATATGTCTTTATTAAGACACTTGCCATTAAATAATGTAAGTACTGTACAAATACTGTACAAATTATTTCCCCACTCTCCGTCTTGATCTTATGAATGGCTCTAGATGCTTGGGACTGTTTAAGCTGCCAAGCTAGAAGATTGTGAGGCTTCTTACCTACTTCAAAATGGTGTTATTTTATTGGATTAAGTTGTTTAACAATTTTTTGGGCAGGAATAGAATGTCTATCATGTTGAAATTTCTCAAATTGTTTTGTTAAGTAGCTGCTGATTTACTCTTTGTGGTGCGACTACGCAGTGCATCTTTAACTGGGTCAATAACACAATTAAAATCTCCCCTGATAATTACGTTACATAATGCAATGTCGGGTAATTTGGCTAAGACCTTTTCAAAAAAACCTGGGTCATCTTAATTAGGACCATACAGATTAACCAATGTAATAGGGACTGAATTGATTTCGCCACTAACAATTATATATCTACCATTTCTATCTATTAATATCAGTATAAACCTTACATCTTTTCACGGGATGATTTATGCCTCTTATGTTCCAACTTAAAAGCCTTACTTTGCCTTCTCTGTATGTTTGATCTATTCTATTTATATAGTAGTAGTATTTTTAGTATAAAAGTACTGTGCTTTGAAAGCGATTAATCTGGATAGGTTTGGTGAAGTTTTCAGAGCCCAGCAGCTTTGTACGTAATTCTGTTATAAACTCACTTTCTCTGCAACCCCTATCAGCCGAATGTTATTGCATTTGGAGCGGGACTCAAGGTCATTACATTTATCTCTGAGTCTCTTGCACTCATCCAGTAGTTCTGCACAATGTTTTTCCATGCACTTAAGACAGGTTTCTTGGTTCTTGACTTTTTCTGTCATGGTTGTTAGCATCGATCGTAGCTCAGTCAATGCTTGCTTGAAAGTGTCACATTTTTAGCTAAATAAAGACTTTCTCCATACAAACTGAAACCGGAACCAGAGTTGGGTTATGATTGTGTCTCCCATCTGTTTTTCTTTCAGGGTTATGCAATCATGAACTTTGTGGTGAAGTACACTCCAAACAGACAATCCTATCTAAGACCACATCACGATTCCTCAACATTCACCATTAATATTGCTCTCAACAACAAGGGCTTAGATTTCCAGGTAAGTGGATATACTGGCCTTACGTTTCTCAAAACAGGTTTTAAATATATTGCAAAATCACAGCTCATTTCCTTCTATTTCAGGGTGGAGGTTGTCGATTTCACAGATATAACTGTTCCATAGAGTCTCCTAGAAAAGGATGGAGTTTCATGCATCCAGGTAGACTCACCCACCTTCATGAAGGACTACCTGTGACCAATGGTACACGCTACATAGCAGTCTCCTTCGTAGATCCTTAGACTCACGTATAGTTCTAGCAGTTCTACACTAGGAATTGACTAGCTTTCATATGTTTGTGTAGTGTCAGCTGTTCGTCTGTTTTTAATGCTTTATTCTTGGTTTATTTGTTGTGTGGCTGTTGTATTTGCTGTCTTTTGAAACATTTACTACTGCCGAGAGAAAATGCTGTTCAATAGATGTTTAATAAGGTTTATGGATGCATTCACACTCACACAAACACGCAGGCAGAATTTCATACATATAAACATTGTTTCACTAATCAAATGAGAGATTTGACCATAATCGTTAAATTAGTAAGCATTCAAGTGATTCTAATTTGAATAAAACAGACACCACGTTTTTCTTATTTTAACATTCCAACGAACACAGAAATATTTTAGTGCCATTGCAACACAATTGAGAGCAAAGGATGCACATTATTTGTGTAATTGCACTTTATCATTGCATTTTAATCACTCCTGTGTTACGGCAGAGAATGATGCAAACATTGTGCAAGACAGTTACACTTTTAAACCCTAAAAAGTACAGATTTCTGGAAAACTTTTGGAATATACTTCCTCAACAGCACATGAAAACTGCATCAACATTTAGAGTTACACCATATGTTCAATATCAGCTAGTTTCTGTTGGGATCCTCTAATGGACAAACCCCCAACCCAGTGTGCGCTCCAAGCTCACAAACACAAAAAGAAAGTTGGTAAAAAAGGAAGATGAGCTCAAAGTACTGTAAAATATTAATGTCAATGGTATAACACATGACTTCAGTGGTTCCTCCATATAGAAGCTGACCATGTTTTTAATATATATGGACCCATGATATGAAACTATGAATATGCTGTCAGCAAAGTATAATTTTGTATGTTTGCACAATAAGAAACGGCAGGATTTAAAATTAATCCTAGTGGATTTTTTTTTTTTTTGTAGACAATGTTTTGCTGAAGGTGTTTTTACTGTATTACAAGGTAATACTGTCTTATTTTCTGAACTGAAAATGTCAAATGATTTACATTCTCTTGTTCCTTGCAAATGTTTCAACCAGGTCAGTATCCTAACTTATTTTGAAATTGTTGGAATAATAAAAGATGTTTTTAAAGAGAAATGGCTGCCTATATTTAGTTTACATTTTGCTTTTTTTATTTTCTTTAAATATAAATCATCAAGCCAGATCAAGTTCCAATATGTATAATAAGTTAACTGCTAAACATGTGAAAATACAGTGCAGTTATAAACTTTTCCAAAAACAAGTACACAAATAGGACATGTCTTTAAATATCCACATTCTGAACATCCTATTAATGCACATGTGTGAACCCTAACATACCCATCACATGACACTTGGTTCTTACAAACCATGCAAATCAATCACCACAGTTTAGAACTTAATGTGTTGACACAGAAGACATGTAAGTTAGAAAGAGATTGCAGATGTATGCAATCTATAATACATGTTCAGTGACACATTCTCGAACCCCTCTTTAAGTGAGATTGATGAAATGTTGGAAATTTACCCTAATGAATAAAAGAATGTGTGGGGGAGTCACTGCTCAGCTGGAATCAGAGATAAGTTTAAATCTTGAAATAAGTCATAACAGCACAATTGAGCAAAGCAGCTAAACACTTTATAATCAACCAATAAAAGTTATACTTGTATTAGTAGAATCTATCAGATCTGCTTCAGGTTTTCATAGTTTCCATCCAAAGATTGAAATTAAATTTATTCACAACATTTTTATATGATATATTTGAATTTTTATGAATATTGCATAAAACATATGCAAATAAAGCAGCGTTTCTATCCAAAGAGTCAAAGAGAACAAAAACGTCACTTTCAGGGAAATGTGTCAACAAAATATCAACAATAAAATATTTTTCTAATCGGATAAAAAAAAAAATCCGCCATAAATGTGCGCATTTATAGAATTACAACGCGCATCTTGGCGTTGCCCTCCAGCATTTTTTTAATTTGGTATTTACAGCCCAGTCTCACAGAAATTTCCAGAGATTCGATTTTTGCGGAAAAAAAAAATTATATTTGAAATTTTTTAGGAATTAGCATGAATTTTCCAATTATGTGCATTTTCGCAAACTATTGGAATTCGAAAATGCACATACAAATAAGGGGATGGAAACATAGCTACTGAAATGAATGACTCTGGGATTCTTCGTAACTGCACATCATTGTCAATGTGAACTGCAAAAACTACATAAAGTTTGAAAGTTCCCATAGCAAAGGAAGATGGAGGATATGCCATCTGATGCTGAAGTGTACGATCTTTTTCCTTTCCTTCATCTTTCGTCTTTTTGGTTGGGGTTTTCTGGGAAGAACTCCCTGACTTGTTCAATGTTTCCGTCTGGGTCTGCGGGTTTGAGAAGCTGTTGAAAAATGCAGCGAAAGAGGGAGGCATGTAGGTCAAAGACACGAGCCCAGCAGCAGGCTACAGAAAGATCCCTTTGTGGCTGCTTTCCCCCCTGCACACGGCTCTGAAAGATGACATTGATGCAGGGCAGTGGCGCAGGAAACTCGCAAGGCTAATAAACTTACAGGTTTGCTGAGGATAACTTATCAAACAGAGCTGAGAGGGAAAGCTGTAGTCAAGTCGATCAGCATGAAAGGTGAAAGCGGAAAGGAACTGTGAAGTCAGATCAGGCCACTTGGCTAGATTTATTATTTTTCTGCACATTTTAGGAGAGGTCTAACTAGGGGCGTTTAGTCCATATAAGCTACAAATGCTCTGCATACACAATTCATTTGAGAGAATGACTGGATAATTGAAAAAAATTAATAATACATTGCTATAAATTTCTTTGTAACTTGAGGTGTGACAAAATCTTGGGAATACATGTATATCTTAGCATAACTAACTTGTCATCTTGTCATCTGTATGCAAAAAAACAACAACAAAAAAACGGTATCTTTACAATGATAAATTACATAGAACACCTGGTTAAAAAAGTTGCTATTTGTCACAGGGCCTTACATGTCATGTTATATATTTATGAAGCTTTAAAAATTAAAACTTTATGACAGCAGCAGTACCAAATGAAATAAAAAAATTAAAATTAACAAAGCATCCTAAGTACACGTAAACACGTGACAAAAGATATGATATATTTTCCATGTTAATCAGACAAGTGAAATCTCTATTTTAGAAATGGTTTCTATTTCTTCAATGTTGTGGCCTTTAACATCATCATACAAACTATCTGATAATCTCAGATGTTTGTTTGCTTTATTCAAAGATAAATGTGTCTAATATGAGATTAAATATAACTTTGCATGACATTTATGTTATGAAAGCAACAACAGATCTCAGATCTTAAAAAGAAATCAAAGCAAAGATGTGTTAAAGCCAACAAAGTCTCAGAGCCAATTTGTATGGCCTCATTTCTACGATTTCATTGGTAGTATGATTTATTGTAATGCTTCCTCAGTTGGTCAGAACAAACATAGCAGACTTGTAACGTACTTGTTCAGGTAGTAATATCTAGTGAAAATTCTTATTTTGGTCATGTATTCCAAGACGTATGCTTGAACCTGTGATTGTGAAGAATATCAACAGGTGCAGTGAACGATAGCCAAACATACTCATTAAAACATTAGATTCATCCAAGCTGGAGCTGTGGAATGCATTTTCATAGTTTCAATTGAAATTCTTACGGTTTTGTATTTCAGTATTGTAACCAAATTCACTGTCAACATTGAAATCATGTCTTTGCTCATTGCCATACTTCATACTTCGGTTTAAATCCTTTAATCCATATTTATGGATATAACATTTTATGTTTACATTCTTCTACAGTAGCCTACCAAGGAACATACAGTACATGTATTATTGTGAGATACATTTGTACTCCGGAGCTAAATGTGTGATTAATAAAGATAATATTGAGTACTAGGAGTAAGTAGTTACCATAGCAGATGAGAGACTAAAGTTGGCATGAGAAAAGATAGCAACAGTTACCACAGGCTGTTAAGAAAAAACACTGAAAGTAATATTTGTTCACCACCTTGAAGATTAAGCGCCATCAACTGTTTATAGTTTATCCTTGGAAAAAAAGTGAATTCAAAGTATTTTGTCATATGCATTTTGAATCATCATCAAAAATTGATTATGCTTACCTTGTTAAAAACAGAAGGCCAAACTGGTGTACAATCTGCTGAAATTATGTTATTTATATTTAAATATAGTTATAGTTTATATTATAGTTAAATAATTTATATAACATTTATATATAGTTAAATTTATATAAAACACAGCAAACTTTGCTTCATATCAGAGTTCTTACTTCATACTACTACTTACAGTGCTTCTACATTGAGCTGGATTTCAGCCAGCAAATAGTGTTATAACAGAGTGTGATACTCGAAGCATTGTACAAAAGAAATTAAGAAAATGCACCTTTTACAGCTTTTAATAATTTTTTAGAAACAAAACAAACAAAAGTTGTACAACACACTTCCCTCTTACACTCTTCTACCACACCGCAGCTGAAAGTCAACATGTTCGTTTTTTATTGACGGATCGCAACAAAATTCGTCCACTACTGCCACCAGGAGTGTGAACAAATACTACAACCCAGATGTCATTGAAACAAACAATCTCAGAAAAAAATCTTCTGTTGATTTGTACAGCCCACCTGCAGGTTATGTCTCACTCACCCAGCTGGCTCTGACCTAGCTTGTTGCTGGAATCTTGTTGTGTTGCGTGTAGTTAGGAGACATGTTAAAAAGTTTCCTTAAAACATAATATAAAACAGCTATTAAAAATTGTACATTCATGATGTCCATTTAAGGTTAAAACCAGGAAATCATGGTTTGGTAAAGGAAATTCCAGAGTCATTGTTGAATGTGTAAGTCAATTGATGTGTCCCTCTGCAGTGGCCACTGACAGGTAATGATTACATAGCACAAGCCTGACCACATAAGGAACTTGGCCACCCATCTGTTTATGTCTAAGAAGAAATCCAGACACACAAATACCCTTTCCATTTCTCTAATTACACTCTCACACATTTATTATGGGGTGGAGCAGAGGTAAATTTGTGTCTTTAGAGTTATCACTGGGTGGAACCGCCCTGTTTTCTGAGCCATCAGGGTAGAGTCTTTTGTTAAGCAGTTGGCAAAATGAAGGCTGGTGCCCACAAATCAGTGCAAAACATCCAACACGGCAGACTAACCAAACAGTGTTTGCTTACAGGCTACAGTTTAGGTATTGAAACTATTCTGCAATTTACGGCACAGCTATTTATACCACTTTGTTCTCTACTAAAAAGGCCAGCATATTTTTGGAAACTTGTCTACTGTGTTCTAGTGTTCCTTGTTTTTCAAGTTCTATATTCAGAAAACAAATTAATTATGTGACCATGATTGGGTTTGATCTTAGTACATTTGGTACAAGTGGATGAGAACATTCAGATCTTTCTGGTTTGGAGAAAATGATCCGAGGTCTGAAACTCAGACATGACATCAGGCGTGTAAAAAGAGCAGCGTAGGCATTTCAGACGTTTGAAGAATAGCTCACCATCTAAATAAGACCTGAATTCACTCGACTCTGCTAATTTAGGATGGTAAGTGTGATTGAAAGGCCTTCGGTGTACCTTCAGTGAGACAGATATTTCACCACAGCAGGACCGGAAATCTCACGGGGAAAAGATGGGCCAGTGAGTCAGCCACTATTTTGACACATGGAAAAGTACTAATGGAGAAAATGAGTAACAGAGTCAAGACAAGATCTTAAGGAAATGCTTTCCTATTATAATAACTGTGAGTTGTGAATATGGATGGTGCTTTTGGGTGTTGGGACAGACAGGGAGCCGGGCGACCTCCAAGCCTCTGAGGACCGTGGCAGGCAGTGCAGGCCAGAGAGAGGCCAGGCAGCGCGCAAAACGGCTAGAGAAGTCCGTGGCAGGCATTGCAGGGCAGAGAGAGTTCAGGCGGCGGGCAAAACAGCCAGATAGGACCGTGGCAGGCAGTGCAGGCCAAGAGAGGCCGGGCAAAATGGCCAGGGGGCCGAGTGGGCAGGCAGAGCGAGGCCGGAGAGAGACCAGGCAGCAGGCAGAATGGCCAGAGGGCTGGCGACAGGTAGTACAAGGACAGAGATAGGACTGGGGCACAAAATACGACCAAGAGAGGCCGTGGCTAAAATATTAATAATGAACATCTGATCAGATATAACTGCAGGAAAAGTTGAGATGCATTATTCGAATGCTTGGCTAAAAAGAT
>JAUCMT010000056.1:8956638-8981214 GCA_032357475.1 Enteromius thamalakanensis
GATTTGTGAACAATGTTTGAGAGAAATGGTAATATTGTGTATCTGGAATGAATTTTAGATCTTTAAAGTCCATCTCATGAAAAATCAGAGCAGAAACAAAGGTGTTGCATTTATATTTTTTTTGAGTGTATATATGCATTTAAGAGGTTAAATGTGAATTGTTTGTAATATGGGTGGTGTGTTTAGGTGGTGAGATGTACAGATTTCTCATATATAATCATGCTGTGTTTTCTTTTTGTTTTTGTCAGTTTTATCAGGCACATACAAGCTACTGCCGTTGTTTTGTACACCCATAAGAAATTTTGTGACGTTGCTTGTAAAAGTTAAAGTGAAGTGGAGCTAGAGATTTAGGTTTCTAATTAGACATTAATGCTCTGAAGAACTTGCTTTTTTGATTATTACCACTTCTTATTTTGTTTCCTGTGACTACTAAATATTTGTTTCCAACATTTAAATCCAACACAAATAAAGTGTCCAATCTCACACTGCTGATCTTGTGCATGCATGTCCTTTATTGTTCACAAACAAGATCAAACTACTTGGTCACATGGTCAATTTACAGTAACAGTGCACTCTGTTAGTATTACACTGATGTTTGGATGACAGGTACTATGCTGAAATGCTGAAGGCACTTCTTATGTACGCCATATCCATTTCAAAAGTACAAATTTTCACATTACTGTTTTTTTTTTATTTTGATTGAATCTTGCAAAACATTTTTATACTTAAAATAGAAAAAGTAAATTACATCGATATAAAGACTTGTGTGTTTGTGTGATGCAGTTGTTCCTTACAAAGAAGTTGTGCTATTCTTTTAAGCTCTTTATTATATATATATATATATATATATATATATTGTGACGGACGCCGATCAGCGCCGCCCTGGCAATCATCAGTCCACACCTAGAACGTATTTCGCTCTTCCAGCTACGGAGGTTGGCAGCTACAACCACCTTCTTGAAGAGATCCTAGCCCGGCTGGGGCTGTCCTCTACTTCGGCGGCACAGATGATCCACGACTGGGAATATAAAGTTCGACTTCCAGCCCGAGCTCAAGCCGCCAAGCTCAAGCGGCTGGCCGAGCATTGGCTTTTGGACAGCGGTGCTACCCCCAGCCGGGTTGTAGAGAAGGTGGTCGTGGACAAAATGCTGCGCGCTCTGCCACGCTCCACTCGTCAGGCTGTCGGCATGAGGGGACCCCCAGTCCATCAGCGAGCTCGTCGAGGCGGTGGAGCTTGCGGATGCCGCCTTCCACCGAGACACCGGGGAGAGAGCGCCGTCCTATACCCGAAGGGTGGTCCAGGAGCGGCGCATGCCAGAGGGCACCCTGCCCGCGGTACAGAGGCCTGTGAGTCACCGGGACGAGCCTATGCCAACTGATCCACCATCGGCCACCAAGAAATGGATGACGGGCTGTGCTGTACACGGGGAGATGCCCAGAGAGGCGCCACGTGTTTCGGTGGAGGTACAAGGAAAAAAATATAATGCCATTCTTGACTCCGGAAGCAGCATCACCCTTGTTCGGCCAGAGGTAGTGGGTCCCTGGCCAGTCATAAAAGCCACACTTCCTGTCACTTGCGTGCACGGAGATACCCAGTATGTCCCCACCTCAGCCGTCAGCGTAAGAAGAGGAAGGGACAACACGGTAATAGAGGTGGGAGTTATTTCTGATCTACCTGTTCCAGTACTCACGCTGTGACAGCCCGCACGCCCCAGTCGGAGACGACGTCGCCCAAACATCCAGAGGTCCCCCAGATCACGGGAGTCCCAGGCGAACCACCACAGGGATAGCCGCGGCCCCCACCCAGGAAAAAAAGAAAAAGGACTCTGCCAGGGAGCCTGGAGGAGGAAACTCCCGCAGACACACCCATAATAAAATTCGTGTGGTCTAGTGGTAGAATAAATGATTAATGTTTTGAGGCCGCGGGTTCTAATCCACCCTCGTAAAGGTCTTTTTTCTAATTAAAAACAAAGGACTGTTCATTTTAGTGTTTGTATTTCGAAGTTTATTTTTAAATACATTAGTTTTGGCAAGAGTTTTATAATCTTTATAATGAATGCCATTAGTCTATAGTTTTTTGTTGTATTTTATGATTTGTAGTTTTATATAGCCTAGTTGTTGGAATTTGAAATTATAAAGCTTTAATTGCGTGTCTTATTCTTAATGCATAGATTATTTTTAACACATGTTTTGTCTGATCCATTGAGGGCTACTTGTTTTTTTTCGTTTGTTATTAATTCCGGAGCACAAACCTGTTTTTTCTCCAGTCTACACTGACAGGAGCACCTCCAATTCACAATCTGTGAAGTTTCTCTTCTTGCTTGCTTGCAATTTGAACTAAAACAGGACTTTTTTCTAATATAGCCAATGGTGTTTTGTTTATATCTGCTTGGCCAGAGCCGTTGAGCTGCATTGACAGCCACAGTCTGTCTGTTTTACCTTTTATATACTAGAAAGTGGGTTAATTAAAGTATTGAAATAATACACTTACAAGTATACTACTAGCACACTGATATTTATATACTTTTAACATAACTTTACTTTAGTATACTTAATAAAATAAACTTTTAAATAAAATGAAAGTATACTACTTTTTGGCAGGGGATGTCTGTGTCAAACTCTCTGAAGATAAACACATCTTAAAATCCTAAAAATAAAGGTGCTTTACTGTGCCATAGAAAAACCTTTTTGTCTAAATGGTTCCATGATGAACCTTTAACATCTGAATTATATAAACATGTAAGAAAGAGATGGTACTTTATGGAATCGCTGCAAAGCACCTTTATTTTGAAAGAGTTCAGAAGGCGGCGACTTCCACCGATGCAGTCGCTGCATCCCTGCATTACATAAAATATCCCAACATCTGCAGCGCGGGAAATGCTGCGAGTGAAATGTGGATGATTGCGTAAGATTCAGAGGCACCTGGCCATGTGCATAGCCATAGGAAATCTCCCAGAATGCAACAGTGTCGTCTGTTTTATCTTCTGCACTTTTTCCACATTGTAGCCTTTGGCAAAAAAACGCACACGTTTGGGAATGTGAAAGCTGAGTAATGACGCAGCCTGCAAGAGATTCGTTATATAAAACCTCACTTTTGCACAACAATGTGAGATGAAAGAAAGACAACATGAGACTTCAAGATGATCCGAGTGGCTCATTTTGAAAATATAGTTCAAAACTTCCAAAAAGTTCTGTACACTAGCAATACTTAACAATACAATCGTGGAATATTTATAGCTAGAATCAATTATTTCATTTTTGGAATTAGATTTTCTTTTTTATCTTAAATGTAATTTTTCAGTTTAAATTTGACTAATTTTGTTTGATATTTTTTTTATATTTATTTCTAAAACTAGAACTTTATATCTATATCTAGAACTATTTATAAAGATATAATTATTATCTTTAATTATAAAGTAATGTACAGTAGTTGTCACATTCTGTCTCTGTTTTGTTTCGTGCTCCCCCGTGTCTTTGTGTATTTTGGTTTAGCCGGTCTGTTTGGTTTGTCCCTCATTAGTTCAATCGTTTCACCTGTGATTTTGCACCTGCCCTCACTCTTGTCGTTTATTTCTCCCCTTTAAATACCGCTGTCTTTTTCTTTCATTCAGTTCTTGTTGATGTTATGTGAACGTGTGTGTGTTCCCGCCTCGTGTCTTCCTTTTGCTGCCCCGTCAGCCTTTCTTTTGCTCTGGTTTTTTGTTATTAAATATTTTTTGTTAATCCGTCGTGTCCTCTGCTTTCTGCCTGTTTGAGGAGCTCGCTGCACACGCACTCACGGCGAGTCCTTCATGACAGTAGTAGTATTTCATTTAAACATACTTTTTGTGCATATTAATTAATAATTAGCTTCTGTCTTTACGTTTTCAGCTTTTATTCTTATATATAGTCCTCAGTAAGGTGGTGTTTCTAATTTTCACTCAAAAATGTCAAATAGAAACATCAAGTAACATCGCAAATTTATAAAAATGACTTTTATAATAGCTAACTATCTTATATTCATAATAAGCTGTTAACTTAACTTTACTGATTTTATTAGTTATTTTTATATAAATGTCTATTTAGTTTAAATTATAATTTATTATGTAATAAAAACTTGTAATCATTATAGTACATTATAGTAATCATTATATGTACTCATTATAGTAGTAAACAGAAGAATAATTTTAGAGCTCAAAACTTTTGATGTGCCATTTTTATTTCTCTCAGATCATTTCAAAAGAGCAATAGAGGTGTTTTTCCTTTAGTCAGTGTACTAATGTCTAATTTCTCAACCCAGACAGGATTTTTGACAACAATGTCCTTCATTGGTCACCTGAAGAGCCAGACAGGTCATTAGTCTGTCAGGATGGATGCGTTGGATCTTTATGTGTCCACTTCAGTGCTGGCAGAGCAGCCAGAGAACAACCTGGCATCGATAACCATCGGCAAGTAAGAGTTACTTAAAGGAGCGGCACAGAATATCAGTCAGTGGGGTTTAATTTTGTAAGAGGGTGAGATCAGGTTCACTGCTGCGACTGCAACTCTAGATACTCAGTTACACACAGAGAGAGGTTATCAGACCACCAAAGCAAACCGCACTGAAGCGTGAGTTTCCATCGCTGTCATGACATGCTTGTCTAATAATACGTGCCAACATCTGAACATTTTTATATTCTCCCCCATTTGGAATTCATTCACTGAAAAAAGTGGGTCAGAGAGTATGTTCTTTAAGACATAGTTCAACTAAAAACTACAACTCTCTCATTATTTACTGTCATTTCATGTCGACCCAGTGACTGACTTTCTTAAATCTAACACACAAATAAGGAGATATTTAGCCAGATGTCCATGCTGCTCTTTTCAATATAATAAAAGTTGATGGGGAACGACTCTGAGCAAGGTTATTATTGTAAGCTAAAATAATAATAGTAATTAGAATTTTTTTTTAAATAATAATAAAATAAAAAATAAAAAAAAATAATAGTGATGAATTATAAATTACATTTAAATTAAAACTAATGCTAAAATTAATATATATTTATATTTATATTAATATATATATAAAAACAAAAAATCTAATAGCTTTAAAAAAATATTTATATATATATATATGAGCTATTCTACACAAGTCAGGTGGAAACAATGTGTCTTTTTCAAAAACTTTGTATGCATGAAAATCGTATAATGTCCAAAATACGTATTTCTAGTAATTGTGCAGATAATTCTCATGTTGTATTTTCTGAAAGTTTGGGAAGATTTGTCCTCTTTTCTAAACGGCAATCAATTTATTTTCACTATGCTTACATAAAAATTTAATTGACTAACTTGCAACTACTGTACTTTGTTTATTTAAATGTAGCTAAAATACATTTTTGTAACCTTAAAAATATTAAGGCCCGGTTTCACAAACGGGGTAAGCTTAAACCAGGACTGGGCATTTGTTAAGTTAGGATATTTAACTTTTACAACTTTTACAAAAATGCCTTATAACAAAAAAGAAAATATTACAGGTGTGCATCTTAACGCAGAACAATGATACTGACATGTTTTAAGATATTTCAGAGTAAGATATTTTAATCTGAGACAGCTCAAACATGCAATTTAGACTCTGGGACTAGCTTAAGCTTGTCTGTGAAACTGGGGGTGTGTATACTAATATTTAAATTATAAGGGTTTTTTAAGATTTTGTCTAATATCTACATTTTGCTATTTTATTACAATCGTTTCAAAGGTAAATCAATAACAATTAAATATTTAGCAATATTTTAAGTGTGATTTATGAGATTCGTTGTTTTTTAAATCCAGTTTTCTTTGTAAAAGGCAAAAAGCTGATCACAGTGATTTTAAAGTTAAGGATTCATTATTTTAAATAACATCTTAGCTGATAATTCAGTACTCTTTACTTTTGACAAAACATCCCATGTTCCGGTAGTGACTGCACATTTTCGGTAGTGACACCAGTGCTTTACTAAAAACAACGTCACATGGCAAAATTTTAACTTGCATACTAAAACATTACTAAAACATCCTGAAATACAAAAAGAAACTGCATAACTGTACTAAAATTTAGTACATTTCCCCCAAATATGAGGACTGTGTGTTCCCTTTTGTCACTACCGAAACAATGATTTTTATTCCATCTCCTATCCTGAAAAGTCTGCAGAGATGGACTAAAAATGAACTCCCAAAACTTAAAAGGATGTGATGCTGGTCCTTCAACAGTCGATCTCAATGTATCTGTCTATAAAGCCTATAAAAAACGTACCTCACAACTCTTCAGCATGTTTACAGCATTCTTATTTAGTGAGGGTCTTCTTTAAGGATTTAAGCAAGGTCTCGAAGAACCTGACACATGGCATTCCTGTAGACTAAATGTTTCCCAATGGGAATTTATTCCTAATTCTTTTGCATTTAACATCCACCTGTTGTGAGGAACACAGAAATCCTCCATTTTCTCCTACAGCCTGTCAATAAATCATTTTGAGACAAACAAAGTCTGAGTTTGCGGTGTATCACAGAGACAGACAGGCTCAGAGGTGCTTTCAGGATCAGGTTGACCCGTTTCAGGTGCGGGGGGACATCCGGGTCACAGAGAGACTCTCCTTTAGTTACGGAGGGCCACACGGCATCAGCTGTAATTAACACACAGCTGGAGCAACGCGCACTTTTAAAAACAAAACAAGTACTACATGCAAAACTTGTCAAGGGTTTGTTCAAATCAACTCTAAATGCCTCAGTCACACACCAAAACAAACGTCCAGACACTGTTTTTAGAAATAAAAAGAAGTTTAAATTAGGACACGCTCAAATACCCACAATCTTACAACACACAACCTCTGAGAACAACCATACGTACAACTCTCGTAGACAAAAACAAACTACATCAGACAGAAACATTATTAAAAAAGCAGTTTCGTTCAATTAAATAACAATACGTTTTTAATACAGTAGTTTAAAAGCATGCTAAATAATATGCATTAATGCCCATGGACACTTCACAGGTAAAAATTGTAACTTGCATACTATAAGCATGCTTTCACTAAAGCTGGCGTTTTTCTTCAAAATAAAAGCTTAAACGTCCTGATGCAGAATTGCTAACAGCTCGAAATTTAGCCCAATTTAAAAACATGTCTTTCAAGTGTCTCTTTTCTAATATAGTGTAAAGCAAAAATAAAATACATATGAAATACTAATTTTCTTTTAATTTGCAGTGCAATTGTTTTACAACTTATGGCTACTACTGTCGTTGTTGTTGTTGTTATTATTATACCATACCAGTATACCAGGAATACTGTAAAAAGAGGGTCGAGCACCCTTTGAAGTTCAGCCACTGACTTAAATTTTCTTAAGAACATAGCTTGGAGCTATTAAATTGAAATTACAAAATGCTAATACTTTAAATTATAATGTGAAGTACGCATGATAAAACTGATGACAAGCTTTATAACTACAAATGCTGCATGCAGGTGAGCAAAAGTGAAAAGGAAAGGTTTACTCACACGAGGAAGTGATACAGGAAGCACCTCAGGCCGGCGGGTCTCTCTAGGAAGTTGTACACATCGCCCTGCATGCTAGTCTTGGCGTGGTAAGGGCTGTGTGGGAAGCGGGCGGCGGAGGGAACCGGGACGGTGGAGATGGAGAGGGGCTGGCAGCGCTCGCTGTGCGCCGGTGGCTCCTTTGTGTGGCCACCTGGAGCGACGGGCGCTCTTGATCCATTATTCACCATGGGCTCCAGTTCCAGTGAAACAGGAGAGTGTCCGGCGGCAAGGGAAGCGCTGGGCGCTGCTGCCTCCTCCAGGCTGTGAAGGAAGTCATGGCCGTTGTGACCGCAGTGCTTTAGACTGGAGGTGGACCACCCGAACGTACGTCCACGGGATAACAGAGGGGTGGGACGGCCCAGCCTGTTGTCCATGGTTGAGATGTGTTTCAGTGGGGCTGTTGGGTACTCCTCCAAAGTGATTAATCGGACATGGCTCTGAACCTGTAAAGGAAGAACAAATTTGTGGGGAAATAGTTCCTTTAATTACTCGCACTGGTTTGCATCTTTTAAGATTATTTACAGTCTTGAGTGTTTGGTTGCATTTGATTGATCACCAGTTGTTGGGAAGTCACAGCACACATTAACTCATTAGGTGTCATGACGTGCTCCAAGTCTGCGGGTTCAAATAAGGAGCAGGTCACAGCTCAGACAACCTCAGACAGGCTAAAATTGCATGAGAATGCACGGAGGATCACCAGACACATCCATAACCCTACTTTAAAATGCATAATGCGATCATGCTTAAACGTAGTGAACATCAATGGTTCTAAGGTTCTTGTTTTCTGTATTAGGTTCTAATACTGTGCTCTTGTATGAGTTGTTAAAACGCAACATTAAAGACTTTTGTTGCGTAAAAATCTACCAGGCATGTGCCAAGTGAATGTCATCACTCCAGCTTGATTGTGATTCGACTGTAGTCTCTCTCAGAAGCAGTGAGGAAGAGGAGTAAAATACCCTAATTATTGAGGTCAGACTTTCCCCTCAAGAGAAATCACAAGATCGGCAGTCTATCAAGAGATGACCAGTGGATGGACACACAAAGCCACTGGAAAAAGCTTTGTGAGCGGGGACAAACCGAAACAGGACCCTGCCATCCTCTCTGCCGCGTCTGTCAGTCACAGAAGCAAAGCCGCTGACAGAAGCGAGACTACAGTGCCTGCCGCTCGCAGATATAGTTTCAGACCACCGCTTTAAGCTGCAGATCACAATGTCAAGAGATAGAAACCACTCACGGTCAGAGCGTGTCGAAAGGATTTAGTGGACAAAGAGATAAACACGCTAACGATCATTCATGTGTGCATGAAGCACAAAAGCAGCAAATGAATGAAACCAGTCACTCTTTAAGTTATCCAACCAAGACAACTGGAACTAAATACACTTATACGGAAATTATTAGAATCTTATAAATGTAGCCAGATATTATAGGACCTATGACAATATATATATATTACACACACACACATACACTTGCTTAAAAAACATATATTTTTACATATTGTGTATATTTATAGAGTATATACAATTATTACGTAAATATATATCATAATTATATATATACACACACACACTCACGTACGTATATGTTGTATATTTATATTGTATGTAAAAAAAATAATTATACAGTGATTTATGCATTTATATAATTTCAGAACATTACACTTTATAATGCAGATGTTTACAGTTATATTATTATAACACATTAGGTATCATAAATTATGTTATTTCACAAAAACTTTATTTAATTTTATAAAAATGCAATTGTTTATTTTTAATTATACAACTTTTGATAAAAAATAAAAAAAACTACAGTAATCAAGTACTAAAAGTGATATAATGCTAATACGTAGCTATTGTTTATTATTTCATGTAAACTTATTGTAAACTCAGTTATCATCAGCTCAGAAATTTTAAATAATAATAATGATGATTTACGTTCAATTTAAAGCAGAAATAGACTATTTATGTTGCGAATAAATGCTATATTTATAGCCACAATAACCACGTACACAGTCTTGAAATATTAAGCTAGCTATATTTATCTTCATAGACTCTATATGAAATATCTAAAAGACCCTTTCTAATTTCTACACACGTCAAGACTGCAAGAAGTCATTTTTAATCTCTCTTCGATGGACACATCACTTCACAAAACAAAAGAAATTAACTTTTAAATCAACAATACCTCTCCAGCAGGGCTCGTGTGTGTCGTGCAGAGCTGCGCGTCAGTTCATCATCATCATCATCATCATCATCAAGTAAACGCGTTAATTTCAGTGGTGAGGAGATGGGCTAGAGTTATGTGTAATGCTGTGAGTGAAACACATGTGGAGCGATGCAGCAGAGATGCTGAGGGCGTCATCGCGTCGAGGCGGGGGCACGGAGAAAGCTTTAGAAATATTTCATAAACTACAAATTCAAACGATTTCGGCTCTGACATTTGTAAAGAGGATTTTGCTATATTCTCTGCGGAAAGAAATTATTTTTTTCGCTAATAACAATATAATAATAATAAAAACAATAATATAAAAAAATAGAAAAAATAAGCTTAGCAAACATATACGTATAGGCAAAACGTTTCTTATTATATTTTATTAATTATTTTAGATATATATTGTAATTATTTACAACGTATAAGTTGCTCAGTTAAAAATATATTCCTCAAGACTTTCTGCTCAATTCAATCGTTTTCCATCTAGTTAATAGCCATTCTAGTTTATATGTTTCACCCAGGTTACACTTAAATGTTGATTGGAATAAAATAATGTGTTTTGATCTCAAATGAAGTTGTCTCTCGCGTTTTTAGCTTCGCTTTATTTGTGTCCATCCGGGCCGCCGTAGTCATGCTGCAGGGTTTTCCATCATGGCTGCGTCCATCACTCACCCTGCGCTGTCCTCCTTATGCAAAATAAACGGTCATATTAATGGAATATACAGCTTAATATTTTTAAGCAGGAGGTTTTCAGTCTCTTCTGTGCTCTCAACAAGCGCAGTGACCACAGTAACAGGTACAAATCATATTGTCTGTTATTTAATATATGTGCACTCTCACGGAGAGATACCAAATTATTTCTATTATTATATAGAAAATATTACATTCAACCAACAAAGTTGGCGTATTGTGCATTGGTTTTTGACATGTAATTTAATACATGTAATACAACTATGGTATTCCTGAGCTGTATATGAATATAATAATCGTTTAATACATAGAATGCATTGTACGTGATACAATCATTGGGATATCAAATGAAGGGTTAGTTGCTCATCTGGCATGTTGATTGTTTCTTATGGCCACCGTACGAATTACAAATTAAGTTACTTCTTAATTTCCGCACTTAATCAAATGTCTGATTACAGAATCTGCAGGCCGAGGTGTTCGGGGTCAACGGAGGCCAAAGAGACAGGTTATTATTACACTTTTCAATCATAATGGATTTGTTCTGTGTTCTTATCTTTATGAAACAGGTAAATTATATTATTTCTAATAAAATGCATTTGATTGTATCACACAGGCTGGGGAGCCCAGGACCGGGCGGATGACTGTGGATCAGGACTGGACTGTGGTTTATCCCACTGCAGCGTCATTTAAACCGTCTGCGGTTCCCCTGCCGGTGCGGATGGGATATCCCATGAAGAGAGGCGTGCCGCCTGCCAAGGAGGGCAACCTGGAACTGATAAAGGTGATAAAGTCTTTTAATCTTCATCTAATTAAAAAAATGAAAACAAAAGCAATATGTATTGATGTATATATTTTTGGGATTTCTGATGGTCTAAAAAAGTCTTAATCCGGCATTCCACAAATTAAGGCAATGCAAGTTTATTTAAATAGCATGTAAGTTTATTTATATAGTGCTTAAAGTAATTATAAAAAGATAATCACAACAATATTTTTTTTTATGTCTTTAGATTAATAAAATAACATCCTACAAGCTAACAAATGTGAGGGGGGGCAATAGACATATCAATAATTTTATAATGTGAAAGAAAAATGGGAAGAGAGGGGGAAAAAACAAAAACATGTGGTAATTTCTGGAGGTGGCACAGTTCACAAAACCCACGGTTCGGTTTGTATCACGGTTTTAGGGTCACGGTTTTCGGTTCAGTACGGTTCTTGTTATTTTTTCTTTTAATCTTTAACACTCCAGAAATGTACTTCAGCATATGATATATAGCTTAATTATCCACAATTTAGGATACAGTATTAAAAAGTTATATCATGTAATCATTAATAAACTGAATTGGATGCGTGTTGCACAATACTTGCATACAGTCGCAGTTCTATCTATTGTTTTATTTCCGCTGTCATTATAGGTAATAGAGCGCGGATCAGGCCGCATTTTTCTGTCCAAGACCGGTCCGCGTCCAACAGAGCTAAAACCGATTTTTTTATACTAATGACACATGCACTTTTTTTGTGTGAAAAGCCTGCTTTTATTAAGCAACTGCAGAAAGGCGTTCGGAAATGTCAACGGATGAGAGCATCAGCACAAAGATTCGGATCCCTTCAAAAAAGCCATAAATTCCATCTCTAGCCTCTAGAAGTGCTCCTGCTTCTCAGCTCAGCATGCGCGCGCCTCTCTCAGCGTGTGTTCATTTCTGCTGCTGAGAGGAGCAAAACATTTGGTTAAAATAGATGTTACTTCTAGGTCTTATACAGTATACATGCAAATATAGGCCAAATCATGCCAGTAATGCCTATCTTAAGTAAATTAGGTTTAAATCAGACAACGGCTCGTTTAAATCGGGATATTTGTCCAGATAAATATCTTTGTAAGGCAGAGCTGGTTTAAGTAGGCATAGAAAATATTGGGTTAATTTCAATCACTATTTTATATTCTTTCCTTTTTTAGAACCGCAGAAACCATTTAAAGTATCAGTAAAACTGTTGCATTAAGAAATTTAGGTGCATAGCATTAATGTGACCACAGAGAAATGAGAAACATCACTCACTGACCAGGAAATGCAAATTCACATTTGACGTCATCTTCAGGGTAGGTTTACTTATTTTGAATGAAAAGTTGATAACACTTAATGAGATGGCAGCGTGCTTCACGCTTCTGAATGATAATGCAACAAACAGCATAACGCTGGACAACAATACGAGCGCTATCAATTGCCTACCACGGTCCAGCTTCTGGTATCACAGGAGCGCCTTCGCCTCGATGGTTAAGTCGCGAGATCTCTTGTAATCCCAAACCAAGGAAAGGCAGCTTTGTGTTAACATTAGTACAGCTACCTCGTGATTTCACAGAACAAATGCCATTGAAATCAGACCGCTGCTTTGAATGCCTGTAAAGGCTGATACGCTGCCGTAACGTATTAGAGCCTGGACATGCAAGCTAGGCTTAAGGCTGTAAGAAATGCTATAGCTGGAGACCGTGAGAGCGTTTGGGCCGAAGCAGAAAGCAAGCTAAGTTTAGCGGCAGTAAAAACTGCTGTGCTGCCCAGCTCGCGGAGAAACAGCTCTGAGACAAAAAACGCAGAAGCTTAGGATATCAGTAATAAGGAGATTGTTTGTGCGTGCTCCTCCGGAAATTTGATTAATTGCTTAATAGTCATTAAAATGTTTAAAGAATGTCTTTAAAACAGGTTTAAAGAATATACAATTACTTATTTTTCAAAAAATTGCCAAAAATTTAGTTGTCATAGATTAGGGGTCATCAAACTTGATCCTGGAGGGCCAACAGCTTAGGTCCAACTTGCCTTAACACACCTACCTGTAAGTTTCAAGTATACCTTGAAAGGCCTTGATTAGCTGCTTCAGGTGTGTTTGATTAGGGTTGAAGCTAAACACTGCAGGACACCCGCCCTCCAGGATTAAACTTGGTGACCTCTGTCATACATGTTAACAATTTTACTACCTACAATTTTACTACACGACACCCCACAGTGCTAAAACAAACCATGTAGGTAGGCTGCTCATTTTTAAAACAACTCATTTCACAGCTAAAGCCGTTTTGGGAACCACGTAGTCTTAACATAAATGTACAGTCATCCTCATGACCTCTCTACCGAACATTGGCTAAATGTTTTACTTGAGATTCTGTATTTGAATCTGTTATCTGCTCAAACTAATTAAGTGAAACTTGACATTTTGTTTGTTTGGATGATATCTAAAGTTAACAGTCTTTTTGAATTTTTTTCTGTATTGTGTCATTTATGCTCTTTTGAAAAAAAAAAAGCTTTTCTCCTTTTGTTGTGCTATTTTGCTTATGTGGTATTATCATATTTTTCTGAAACACAGGGTGTGAGATCACACTGACTTCCAGATGGTTTAAAGGACATTCAGCCTCTGGGCAACACAGCCAACACTCCATAAAAGTCCGCTCATTCTTTTTATTTAGTGGGCAGTGAATGTGGGAAGCTGCTACTGGGGCCCTGTAGATCCATTTCAGACATCTCACGGGCCGTAGAGCTAAACACAGACACCACAGTTGCAAAATATGTGTTAAAAATGCCTACTGCCCTCATAGTTAAGACCAGTCATTTGGCGCTAACGCCCAAAGCCATTACTACTTTTTCAGGTGAGTGGTATATCCTTTCTCCTAAACAGTAATTAGGGTTGATTGTATGCTTCTGAGTGCATCAGCTCATTTACTTTCCAGCCATGAGATCCACTACCGGATTGTTTTAAATGCAGGGCAAAGCCCATTTAGCCAAATTACACAGCAACACTCTGGAAAAACAATCTAAAAACTAGAACACTCCCAGACATTTATCCTTCAACTGATGGAAAGACACAAAAGGAGATCTTTACCCACAAACAGTTTCACAAGCAAGGGTGCGTGGCACTGTCTCCAGGGCTGTCTTAGTATTTTTTTAATACCTACCCTCTCTCTCAAGTGGATTTATGAGTTTAGTTGAGGGTAAAAGGGTCGTTGGCAAGAGTTCCTGTTTGAGAGCTAAGGGTTTATGATGTTGACACTGAGGTGTTTCTGGAAATTGAAAGAGATCACATGCGTGTTTGTGTGTGCAATGATAAAAGTACGATGCCTACAGGTCCAATCTGTCAGCATGCTGTGCCAACCATTGCCAGACACTGAGTACATAGAAAATCAGTCAAGTTTATGTGTCAAATAGTCTGTTCTGACATAGACACATACACTTCATGTGGTTTTACATGATGAATGGACCCAATGAAGTCTGTTTTTTTTTCACAATAATGTTTCTCTTTCTGTGCTTCCAGACAACGAGGAAGTGGAAGACTTCGGGGTGGATTTAATGTGTTTTTTCAAGCTTGAGCAGCGAACCAAAACTCTCCTTCATCAAATCTGACAGTCTGAGTCAATAGGGTTGTAACTCCACAAAGTGCACCTCGGTGCTCCTTTCTGCCCGATTTGGCCTTTGTCTATCAACCGGACCACATGTGTGCAAGCAACTGCAAATGACCAGACAAAACAAACATCTAGTCTTCTGTAATTCAACAAATGGCCTGCGGGAAAACCTTTACGAGAAACAAATCAGAATTTTCAGTTGAGACGGCTGAGTTCAAACAGGTGTATGAAGGTTCTTTGAGGCATGTGAAAGATGTGAGTCTGAAAGATGTAATCAAAGGCAGTAAATCTGTTCACCTGTCTCTGATAAATCATTTAAAATCTGCATGCATGGGGCTCATCCCTGTCATGTTTGTTTGCAGTGCTGTCATATCGTGTTTGTGTTGATGTATCTTGCATCACGGCTGTCTGCTCAGTGTTTATTACTGATTATTGCTGCCCACCTGGGGGCTGTCTCTCAAGAGACATCCAAAATGAGTACTTTACACACATACATATCAAACTAACAAAATATCCACCTTTTTCCTCAAAGTGGAAGTAAGCCTATGGGTGAGGGTACCGGTTCGTTAGATGCTAAAGATAAATAACGAGGAGAGTAACAATGTGCAGTAAACGGTTAAACTGTTTGCACTAAAGACCAGTGCGTTCATAATTAAAATAACACATTAAAATAATATTATAAGTCACACCAGTTTTCAAGAAGTGTCACCCTGCAGCCCAAGAATGGTTGCCCACTGAAGCTAAGCAGAGTTGAACCTGGTCAGTACCTGGATGGGAGACTTCCTGGGGAAACTAGGTTGCTTCTGGAAGAGGTGTTAGAGAGGCCAGCAGGGGGTATTCACCCTTGTGGCCTGCACGGGTCCTAACATCAAGGATATTGATGGGGAAGTTATACAGGGCTTTACATTAACTTTTTTGCTCACCAGCCACTGTGGCTAGTGGTTTTCCAAATTTACTAGCCACTCAGCATTTTCACCAGCCACAATTTTCTTGTTAGGAAATTACATTTTATATCACTTAATAATGGATACAATTATTTCAAAGTCATTTGACCCATTTTAATATAATAAGATAATGTTACCAATTATATGAAAGGTTATCAATGGTACCTGTTACCAATCATATGAAATCACACACATCCACAAAATTGATCATTCCAAAGCAAAAAAAACAGGAGCAGCATTTAGATGCATTTATGACTGTTATCAGTAGCCAAAAAATAGCATGAATGCTCACACTTGCAGGGAAACTTAAAACCAAGTGTTTATTTTATTGATACCCACCGTTAACTGCCGGGCCAGGTTTGGATAGATATTTAGAAAGGATGCTCGGGTTCGGTCACATTGGCGTGAATGTGCTCCAGTGTTATAATGGTGCTTTTTGCCCCGTGTGCACTGATACTCTCATCTGTTGACATTTCCGAACGCCTACAGTTGATTAATAAAAACGGCTTTCCACACAAAAAAAGTGCATGTGTCAAAATTATTTTAACTGTGTCCGGCTGGGATCGGACAGAAAAATGCACCCCGATCCGCACTCTAGTTCAGATGGCTGAGAATCATTTAAGAAAGAAGTGGCTGTCCTTATGAATGGACCACTAAATTATTTACTCAAATGTGTTAAAATTCAAAAACGCGAATCATTCATTAAAAACTGTGCTGCTCTGTGTGTTGCATATTTGTGGCTGTTATGCTGTGCTCTCGAACTATTTTATTAAACAAATGGAGCAAACAGCACTCAGAAATATATAATTTCCATAAATTCTAAATTAAATACTGAACTAAAATGTAATAATCCTATAATATTAACTATGTTAATATAGGCTATAATGTCTATAGGCTATAATGTCAAATTTGCAATAGTAGTTTTCAGGGAACTTCGTTGACTTGGTTGTGTAATGTTGCTTAATGTATAATATTGTGTTAATGCCATGCCCTGTTTAGCACCGATTTTGATTCAGATTTGTCTAAAAGTGAAAAATTTTTGATGTTGAAAACAGCTTTGACAAAATAATTCTAGTTAATGAATAATTCAACCGTTCTGATAAAAAGTCGCAAAAATAAATAAATACATAAAAACAACTGTAAGTACGAATATAAAATAGTATTAAAATGTCAGATTCAAAAGAACAGTTCATGCACGAGTCAGACATGTCATCGACAGGTTCACAGGTTCACAGATCACTAACATCCGTACACTTAAAATGTTTCAGTTTTCAGTAAAGTTTTTTATTTTTTGACCCAGTCCAACAAATCTCTTCAGTGTTGTTAAGTGAAAGAGAAAGAAAAAAAAAAAAACGGGGAAAGGAAATAAAAGATGTACAACTGTATAATGAGGTATTGTTGGCCTCATCTCCTGCCTCACCTTCCTCTGACATTTGTCTTGCAGTTTCATTGGTTGTTGCTCCTGGCTGGTCCTCGGTATTTGGGACAGCACTCACGCCTGACTAGTCGGCCAAATTTCAAAACAGTCTGTTGTAGCATCTGTGACTAGTCCAAGCATGTCTCGCAAGTGCTTATACTAGACTAGAAGACCGTCTGGGATAGGCACATGCTGAGAGTTGGGTACAACCGGGGGCTTTTTGTTGCAGACTAAATGCATAAACGGGCGACAAGCTTCCATCTTGTAATGTTTGCTTGGCTTAAGATAAATGTCTTACATGAATCACTTCCCTCCAAATTCAGTAAATGAGATGGCTGTTGCATTCTCTGGCAAGACGAAATAGAAAATACTTCAAACGGAAAGTAAAGACACTGTTAGAATAATTGTTGGAATTAATCAAACATTCAGCATCAGTAATTAAAAAGCAACATGCAGATTCAATTGATAAGAGCATTTCATCAAATGGTTAGATCTAGCCAAGAAAACCTCATAGAAGTGCAATTATATTACAACCCCCAGGCATATCAGATTTTGTACAAACCTAACATTGAGTCAACCCTAAATTTGGGATGCTAATCACGGGTCTCTATGATTAGAAAGGAAGATGAATTGCTTGACTATGGAAGAGAGCAAGAGAATATCCCACACAGGCAGACAGTTTTTTTTTGCTGCTGTGGTTTAAATCAAAGCTGACTATCCATGACGGCGAATAACCCGTTCAATTAGAGCCAACCATGCGCCAATTCTCCAGACTTAGCCCAGTTCTGTGACTGCTGGCTGCATACGGTAATTGCATGCATGTTCTCTTCTGCATTCAGAAGCAGAGATTAGGAAAGAAGAGTATATTTGAGGCTGTCTGCTTGAACCTATCACCCTTCCTTTTCCGGCTTTGGGAACTAAGTAGTACAGATCAACTCTGTGACCCCAAAGATTAAATCTGTCTGAACTGCATCCCAAAGACTTTGATGCCAGAATCTCCAAAGATCCTCACTAAACATTCATATACACTGGTCTTGGACACTTTTTTTCCCCCTCCGTGTCTCTTTCAAGACTTGCTTGCATGCCTCTAGAAAACGTTGCAACTGTGGATCCTGAAGAACAAAAGACTGTGGTTCTGTCTTGTGGCAAGTGTAATTTACTTTTGGCTCTGTGCCTTTCCCTTTCTATTCTCTCTTTCTGTCTTGGTATAAATCTACAATCTTGGTGATGAATGCATAGCGTGAACCGTATTTCGTTATGCCCAATTTAACAACAAAGGCTTTTACCACAATGACCATGCCATCCTGTATTTCTACTCTTTGTCATCTCCAACTCTCTGCCAGTATACTTGGAAGCATCTTATTTTAGCCCCATCATTACAGTAAGAAGAGATGCACTGGGCTGGTCCTCTTCTCTTTTTGGATTTTGAAGAGGACAATAGCTAATGGCAACCGACTAGGTTTTCCAGTAAAGCAGCCGCTTCGGGAGGAAAATAAGCTGGAGAAAAGCAGTCAGACTACACAACAATAGGTTGCCACTTCAGAACAGACACAGAGAATGGAGACGAAGCTGTTGAATCCGTTTGGCTGTTCTGAAGCAATATGTCTTTCTGAAGTTGCTTCTTAAATCCTCCTTTTCCCTGAAAACCATTAAAAAACCCAATGAATTTCAACTTCACATAGAAATTCTTAACCACAAGATTTGCTGTTTCTTACCCAGGGTTTTACAAAGCTCACTCTTCTTTATTTATTCTTTTCCCAGTTCTATTGCTCCTGCCAAACACTGTGCTATTGGGACTAATGACTGCTTCTGATGGTGGGCTGTTTTTCCTAGTGAACATGTAAGCAGTGGACTCTGACTCTTCTGCTGCAAATTCTTGGCAGCTCTCCGATTTCTTCTGCTCTATCAGACCAGCCCTGCTCAAATTCCATGATGTCATTACCTTGTGCAAGTGGAATTTCCTCCACCAAACTCAGCACTAACCACACTAAGTGATGTTTAATGGATCAAGCTGTTCTCTGGAATTATTACTTAAAAGCATTTCTTACCATATTTACCGCTTCAAATTGGATGGTACAGTTCCTGGAAATTGCTGGAAGTTTTATGACAAATTAGTGTCATTACTGCAGGGTAATGATGCAAACCTTCCAAATGGCTGACAGGTAGCATTCAGTAGAGGTACAGGTTGATGTTGAACAAGCACATCTTTTTTCAATTCATACCCGTGTTTTAAATTTTCTTTGTTATCAGGTAAATGAGGGGAAAAGCCACAAAATACGTGAAAGAAGGAACCAAGCAAGCATAGAGGGATTATTAAATCAATCTAACTTAAACATTAATTTCATAGATATTCATTTGCATACTTACATATCCAACAAATTTGTCTCCAAGGCCTAAACAAAATTTAGCCTAATGAAGTATGAATCTAATTGTATGTACAAAAAAGGTTCAAATTAAAATAATGTTACATCACTGACTACAAATGTTTAGTCAACTAAAATATTTGAGTTGACACTTGAGTTAATTTTTAGTATCATAAAATTTCAAGTTGGCTAAATTTAACATTTGTAGTCTGTGATGTAACAAATTATTTATTATTAAGTTGAAACAATTACACATACAGTATGATAATTGAATTTAATATACGGTAATTTCCATTGATAAATTACTATGGCAAATTTAAATTTAGCTTTACAAATGAGCTACTGCAATATCAGTAGAAGAAGCCCACACAATCATATCAGAGCTGAATGAAAATAAAAAAAAGATTATTTTGGCATAACTGGCACTGAGCATTTTACCCATAATGAGAAAAAAACAAAACTCCCTGGCATTTGCAAAAGTGCTCAGTCTGTTTTCTAGGTAATTGCTACTGTATAAAGAGTTACAGGTGGTGCATAAGATATTGGAAATGCATAGTAATTGCTTACTGCCACACCCCCCCTAAAAAAAAAAAACACAAACAAACAAACAAATACACCTGAAAATGTATGATATTCTGGTCTAATATAATTGCTTTGTCAGTTAAATGTATTTGTTTTCTCATCAGCTATTCATCATAATGTTTAAACAAATTAATTTAACAAC
Organism: Enteromius thamalakanensis; assembly: GCA_032357475.1. NCBI lineage: Eukaryota > Metazoa > Chordata > Actinopteri > Cypriniformes > Cyprinidae > Enteromius > Enteromius thamalakanensis. The sequence goes on from JAUCMT010000056.1 coordinate 8,976,883, forward strand.
TTTTCTATTATCTATGTCAACAGCACAAATTGTGTAAATAAAGTTTATTGCTTAGAATTAACAACAAAACCCTTAGTAATAATCCCTAGTACCACTAATGGTTATGAAACTTTGTTGAGAAGTTGGTTTTCATTTTCTTTTGCTAAAGATTTCATGCGTCTGAACTGCACAGCACTGCATACTGTGAAACCACATCGGATGGTAAAGAAGGCATTGCTTATTACTACTGTAAAAAGAGCTTTGGGTTCTCTCAGGATAAACTGTGAACGAGCAAGTGGAGTTCACACATTTTTCTCTATCCAAAACAACACAGCTGGATAGTTTTAAATTCACGCAATAGACCTGGATGTGAGGACAAGACAGCATATTACTCCTCCAGTCAGCCCGCAGGCCTGTATCCACCCACCGCCAGCCTGTGGGAGTCCAGTGTGTCTGCTTTGAGAACGTTGAACTGTGGGCTATTCTGAAAGACTGAATGAAAGCCGAGATTATGTGAGTAATGCATTTCATGACTGGTGCTCAGTTTCACACGACAGTGCTGACCGAGTGTAACAGATTCTGTTAATGTAACAAAGGAACAGCTGTGAAACACATTAGAGTAAATGAGCTTAGATCACTGCTCCTATCACAGGCCGAGTGTAACATTTTTTTGACATTGATGAACATTTTGAGCACATTAGTTGAAAATCCATTGGGAAATAGGAGCTTTGGCCATTATGTATTAGCAACAAAATCATTTACTATATCAAGTTTCTTCCCATTTTCTAGACTTGTATTAGTATGTTATTAAAAAGATGTTGTTAGCTCCCTCTAACAATATCCCCACACATGCTGTTAACGTATGAAAAAATAATTTAACATACCCAGCAGAACTTGAGGTTATAATAAATTCTAGATTTTAGATCAATTGTACAAATACGTTCAAATTGGCCGTGAGAATGTGTTGGATTCAACAGTGTTTCATCACAGTAATTCTCAACATCTAGATTAGTATCCTGGAGTTTGTGAGGTGTAGATATACATTAAAGAAGTCGAGGTCAAGGCTTGTGAAAGTCTTGACTGGATTAATAAATAAATCAATCTCTATTGAGTAAAAAATGCATGAAATTACTCACTCTCTCCGATGAGAGCATTTGATCAGTGCTTATAGAAAATATATTTTATGATGGAAATATAAACTGCTCACTTAACATCCTAGTAAAGACTATCAAGCAAGTATTATAGGCCTTTACAATGAATCTCAAATGATATGCATCCCATATGCAAAACTTCTACCAATGTCCTTGAGACAAAGGACAGCAAATGCAATAGAAACGTTTAAATCCAACTAAAAAAAAAGAAAAAAAGAAAAAGAGATGCTGGTGGTTTTTAGTTGGTTTAAGCTTATCCCAGCCTGACAAGCACACACAAACCTCCTCTAAAACCAGCAAACCAGTCTGACCAACAAATCAGCATGTCTGAAAGCTGCGGAGAAGTTGTTCACATAGGGACAAAACTGAACCACACTGTTTTAATCCGTCAGGCTTAAGCAGGCCTCCACAAGGTGTCACTGTATATACAGTACAGGGTAAAACACAAACAACTAGACACACACATCCCCATCCACATTCTGCCCCCTTGAGGATAAGTGACAGAAACAGGACCAGTATATCAGAATTAGGACCATGTACCACATTAATCTACAACCATCCTTGCGTTACAAAAGAAAAATACTATAAATTATACAAACTATGGGTGAAAATGTCAAACACCGGAGAAGAATTTTAGTTATGAACCATCTGCTTTTATTTCCACCACGTTACACCACAAGGAGGAAGCAAAGAGCTTTGAATCAAAACTTTGCAAAGTTGTGCCATACCTCACATAAACATTATAAGTCATGTTTGCTAAGGCAACCTCAACAATTACTATGACTTATACTTGAATATACAAGTTTGAAGAAACAATATGAGCTCATGCCGTAACTACGAGTAGTATCCATGTAACAATGCCCTGGCATCCACTGCTCGCACATTCTTGAAAGAAAAATAAATAACTTTCTTGTTAATACACCGCAGATGTGATGCCAGGTAACACAGTGAAAAAAGATCTACTCTGGTCTTGTTCTTATTAATGTTAGCCTGAAGGAGGAAGACATTTGGCACAAGAACATGAGCTCATTAACGATGATTATAAAAGTTAGTTTTCGTAATGACTTTCATTAATTTGTAGTGCTCAACTGGTTTCCTCTGGCAGATAATACATTAAAAGAGAAGAAATAAATACAAAACAAGTAATTTTATGTTGAACAAAAATGCATTATACACACACGTCCCTCAAAATCCCCTGTCCTGCACACTGTCCTGTCGGTGACTTTCTAATAATCACGGAGGCCTTGATTAGCTTGTTCAGATGCATTTGATTAGGTACAACCCTATGGGAAAATGGACCTCAAGGGCCAGAGCTACTAAACCATGCACTAGGCAGATATCTCTTTACAGTATACTGTATCATGCAAACCAGTGTCTTTTTGTGTTCATTGCAGAAAAGGTCAAGCTGAGCAGCATGGAAATGGACAGATAAAAGAATCACCTTCAGAAAGCATGACTCAACTAAACTTTATTTATATAAAAATGAAGCTTTAAAGTGATAGATCACCCTAAAAATGCAAATTCTATTATAATTTAGAGGGAAAATTGGGGCACTTTTCGACTGAGATGGCAGTTTTTTTGTTTTTGTCTGAATTGTTCCTACTCACCCTCATGCTGTTCCAGATAATTTGAAGAATGCTGGTAACCAAATTGAGATATTTATAATTACAATTCTTCTTTTATGCTGTCCATAAAAATGTGTAAAGGATTACCGGATTAGAATTTTTAGGTTAACCCCCGTTCACACCAAGCACGATAACGATAAAGGCACAGAGAAACAATATCATAGGAATCATTTTCAGGATAATTTTTTCCAGCTGATGAACGATACAAACACTGAAAAACAATCAGAATTTAAAGCAGCAGATGCGCTTGAGCTTATGATAAACAGACAATATCATGCTGGTGTGGAGGCAAATATAGTTATCCTTATCTTTATAGTTATCATGCTTCGTGTGAACGGGCCTTTAACCCTTAAATAGGGGTTTTATTTTTTGTGGATATTGTAAAGTAAAAACAAAAAATTAAAGGGGGATGTTGACCTGGTTGACGTGTTGACCTCTGAAGTTTTGTAGCATAATTTTGTTCATAAACATTCTCAGGGTATGAATCAATTTACGCCATTGTTAATATTTACCTATGGTAAGGGAAATGTCACAATACACTTGGCTTCATCGAAACAGGAACTAAAGAGGGTATTTAAGACAGACAGAAAGAGAGGTACTGCAATTATGTAAAAATAAGAAGTGAACCAAGGCAGAAAAAAAAACAAATGAAACAAACTTTAACACTGTAAAATGACAACAAAAAAAAAAATCACAAGTTGGTGTATTCGATTAATGGGATATGTGTATCCTTGTGTGTGAAAAATAACCTGACTTTGTTTTTGACCAGGGATACAAGATTGATGACCATGGATGAGTTCTGCCATGAGGCTCGTCTTGGTCTAATGGAACATCAAGGATTCGTTCAAGGTTAACTCTGTGGAGGCAAGGTGTCCAGGGGCCTGGGGTGTCCAGCCAGACAGACAAAAATGTAGAAGATGATCAGGAAATCACAGGAGAACTCACTAATCTCTTCACATAACAGCCTAGAGAGACAGCACAAAGATGCGCACAGCACATATAATGCCTCTGGTCCCATTTCTTGTGTCAAATAAATGTGACAGCTATGGAATTTCACCATAATAACCTCTCTAAGGACCCTGATATCTGTGTCACTTTCCAGAACGTCCACAAACCTGCCCACAGAACAGACAACTGCTAAAGACCGTTTCAACGACAACAACATAAACAACCAGTACTGCGCATGTGTGCTTTTGTGACCCTAACTTAACTTCCGGTAAACATCCAAATAGAATCAATAACAGCAGCTAGATGCAGGAGGTGCTTTACGTTCAATAAATGAGAGGTTTCCCTGTTAACGGCTGTAGACAAAGCAGCTCTGAGCTTACAAACACTGCCTTGCAGGATGAAATGAAAATTATATTTTGTAAAGACAGTCTTCCTTCAGAAATACAGCAACCCGGTATCACGCCAAGACGTGACATTATCACGTTGGTCCATTTCGAAAAACGTGTAGCCGTCACGATTTTGCCTCCTTAGACGTGAAACTTACATTTTTATGTAATGAAATTGCCATTATTGTATTGGGGTGTGATTTTTCACTGTAAATGGTCACAACAGTTTTATTTATATGACTT
>JAUCMT010000056.1:8991933-9003625 GCA_032357475.1 Enteromius thamalakanensis
ATGGATTCAAAAATGGTAAAACACATCTGTATTACTCTAGGGATGTTGGAAAATGAGCCTATTTCCAAAAAAAGTGGGGTGTTCCTTTAAGCCTCCAATTGATTGGACAATGGTGCTTGTGACATAGGTGGCCTCTGGTTTCCCCTAGAACAGCTCTGAGGCTTCAAGATTCCAGATCTTAAAGCACAGCGGGATTGTACTGTGTCCCCATGTGTCTTAGCAGACGCAGTACGAGTGAAATGTCGTATAGGTTACTTGCGTAACCACTGTTCCCTGAGACATGGAACAAGTACTGCGTTCGGGGCCGTGCTATGAGAGGCCGTCGCTTTAGTCAAACAAATCTTAAGATGGCTAGCGGTCCCGGGCCTTAAATAGACACACGCCCCATCACACCACCATGGTGCCACCTGCTGTCATTGGAGCAGAGGCATCACGCCATGGGGTTTGGTCGAAGATATTAGCCCGCTGTTCGCGGGGCCTTGCCCATTGGTTAAAAATAGTCCCCAATAGCGAGGCCGATCCGCCATCTCGGAAAGAATGAACGAGGCATGAGCACGGGTAAAACAGTTTACGTGAACCTGGATAACGTCATATGCAAAATTGAAAGATTTGGAGTAAATAAAACTTTAAAGAGACATCGTCGCGCACTTCGTTCCGACCTGCAACTCGAGCTGGGTAATCGCGACGAGGACAAATCTTTTTTTTAGTTACTGACCACACCATTCGATCCAGACGTCCTCGCCGTCCTCAAATGCTACCTACCTACCGGACCAACTTGCCTCCAGCAGAACCAATGCAAATCGAAGCCACACATCTCACTACGGAGGAACGAGAGAGACGACATGCTAATAATTTATGCATGTACTGTGGAGAGGCGGGCCATCTCCGAGCCTGCACCAGATAACACGAGTCGCTCACAGCATCCTCACCACTGCCGAGGAGAAGCTCAATCTCCAGGGCTTACCTCAGCAGTATCACGACCTGCAAAGGGCATTCAGCAAGGAGGAGGCCACGCAACTACCACCACATAGGCACACTGACTGTGCCATCGATCTCTTACCAGGAGCAGTACCCCCTAAGGGTCGTATATTCCCTTTGTCCCAGCCAGAGACTGAGAGCATGAATCGCTATATCCAGGAATAACTCGCCAAGGGGTTTATAAGGCCATCCACCTCTCCAGCGTCAGCAGGGTTTTTCTTTGTCAAAAAGAAGGACGGGGGACTCAGACCCTGCATTGATTATCGAGCCCTGAATGAGATTACCGTGAAATTTCGTTACCCCCTACCTCTAGTCCCCGCTGTGCTGGAACAGCTCCGTGAAGCTCATATATTTACCAAGCTTGACCTGCGTAGCGCCTACAACCTGGTAAGAATTTGCGAAGGGGATGAATGGAAAACTGCCTTTTCTACCACCAACGGGCACTATGAATAATTGGTTATGCCCTTCTGGCTTAACCAAATAGTCCTTCGGTGTTCCATGCCCTGGTGAACGACATATTCAGAGACCTACTTAACCGATTCGTCATTGTATACATAGATGACATCTTGATATACTCCCAGGATCTTGAGACCCATGTTAAGCACGTCCCCACTGTGCTTGAAAGACTTATCAAACACAGACTTTTCGCTAAACTCACTAAATGTGACTTTCACAAGACCAAAACTGCTTTCCTGGGCTACATCATCAGCGCCGAAGGGGTGGCCATGGACGACCAAAAAGTCGCTGCTGTGGTGAACTGGCCCAAGCCTCAAAACCTAAAAGAACTCCAACGATTCCTGGGATTCGCTAATTTCTATCGACGTTTCATAAGAAATTTCAGCAAAGTCGCAGCACCTCTTACATCCATGACTAAGAAGGGAACTAAACGTCTGCCCTGGGACCCGGTGAGTGAACAAGCCTTTCACAAACTCAAAACCAGATTCACTACAGCTCCTATTCTCCGACATTCCGATCCTGAAAAGCAGTTTGTGGTCGAGGTGGACGCATCCAACACCGGACTAGGAGCCATACTCTCTCAACGACAAGGTACACCACCCAAACTCTTTCCCTGTGCCTTCCACTCCAGAAAACTCACGCAGGCAAAACGCAACTACGACGTGGGCGACAGGGAGCTTTTGGCACTCAAGGCAGCACTGGAGGAATGGAGGCATTGGCTGGAGGGAGCCAAGGATTCGTTCCTCGTTCTCACCGAAACCTTCAATATATACAATCAGCCAAGAGACTCAATGCAGGCTCGTTGGTCCTTGTTCTTCTTACGATTCAACTTCCAAATTACATATGGACCTGGATCTAAGAATGTCAAAGCTGATGCTCTATCCCGGCAATTTGATGGCACCACCACCACGGGCCTACCAGAATCCATCCTACCGTCTTCGATTATTATTGCTCCAGTTTAGTGGGACATCATGAGGGAGATCATGGAAGCTCAAGCCACAGATTCTACACCTGCGGAATGTCCACATGACAAGATCTACGTACTAAAAATCCTAAGAGACCGAGTACTCCACCTAGTACACGACACACCCAACGCCGGTCACCCAGGTATTGTAGCAACCATTGAATTTGTAACCAATCGGTTCTGGTGGCCATTGTTATCTGCTGAAGTAACTCACTTTGTAAATACCTGTCCTGTTTGTCAAGTATCCAAATCCTCTCGCCAGCGCCCAGCAGGACTCCTCCAGCCGTTACCTGTTCCTCAGCGTCCCTGGTCCCATATCTCCATGGACTTTGTCACAGACCTACCTCTCTCCAACCAGTATTCCACCATCCTCACCATTACAGACCGCTTCTCCAAGGCATGTCGTCTGATTCCATTGATCAAACTACCCACTGCTTGGGAAACTGCTCAAATCATGATGGAACAAGTGTTCCGCTACTACGGCCTCCCCGAAGATATAGTTTCGGATCAAGGGCCTCAGTTCACCTCCAGGGTCTGGAAAGAATTTTGCTCACAGATGAGTATCAATGTCAGCCTTACCTCGGGATACCATCCTGAATCCAACGGCCAGGCGGAACGGATGAACCAGGAGCTAATTCGCTTCCTCCGAACCTACTGTCACAATAACCAAGAGGATTGGAGTCAGTTTTTAATCTGGGCCGAGTATGCTCAAAATTCGCTATGTAAGCCATCAACTAATATGACCCCATTTCAATGCATCCTGGGATTTCAAACACCGCTCTTCCCATGGTCAGGAGAACCCTCAGACCTGCCATCCATTGACCATTGTCTCCATCACAGTGAACAAACCTGGGACATCGCGCACACTCACCTGCAAAGAGCCATCCGAAGGGTCACTGCTCAGGCTAATCGTCGGCGTCGTCCCAATCCACCGTATGGCCCTGGACAATGGGTTTGGCTATCCACCAGAGACCTCAGACTCCGTCTGCCCTGCCGAAAAATAAGCCCCAGGTACGTGGGTCCTTTCAGAGACAAATTACTCCCGTTTCTTATAGATTAAATTTACCTAACACGTACCGCATCTCACCCACGTTCCATGTGTCTTTGCTTAAGCCCGCTGCAGAACCCACCAGAGAGAGGGGCCTAGACGAGGCCGCGACTGGTTCCACCACGCAGGAGGTCCCTCCCCTGGCAGAGAATATGGGCAACATCTACCAAGTCAACGAGATCCTGGACTCTCGGCGCCAAGGCAGTGTATTACAGTACCTAATTGACTGGGAGGGGTACGGACCTGAGGAAAGGTCGTGGATCGATGCCCAGAACATCTTGGATCCGACTCTAACCGAGGCCTTCCACCGTGCCTACCCCAACAAACCAGCTCCCAGACCCCGCGGAAGACCTCGGCGTCGCCTGGGTTCTCGCTTCAGGAGCTGCTCGCAGGGGGGGGGGGCACCTCTGTGGCGCTCTCTGGTTCACAGCAGCGGGAACTTTCTTCCGAGTATTGAAGTTTCCCCACAGAATCTTTTCACCCATGCCCCGGGGCTGATTTCAACACCAGGTAATCGGCATTATCAGCCCTTTATAAGCGGCATTCAGACGCTACTTCTGTGCGAAGTCTTATCTACTCCTTGTAATAATTCTGAGCGTTTTCTGTTTGGATTTATTGTTGTGACTTTGGACTGTATTTTCGGACTCTGATTCTCTCTGCCTGCCCTGATCTGTTTTGCCTGTTTTTGGATTTTTGAACACTGCTGCCTGCCCTCGACCTGTCTGCCTGTTTAAAGTTAAAGATTTTGGATTTTGTCTTCTACATTCCTGTCTGCCCGTTTACTGAACCACGCCTGTTTGACTACTCTGTTTTGAATAAAGCAAGCAAATGGATTCCGACGACTCTGGTGCTTCTTCGTCACAGATTTCATGCAGAAAAAAAGCTGTCCACAAATTGCTCGCTGCAGAAATATATGCCATTGCTGCCAGATCTTATGCTAAAGCCTGTAAAAATAAAATAAAAGTAAAAACTAAAAATAGTAAAAAAAAATAACTTTGCAACTTTTTATTTCACAATTCCGAGTTTTCTCTCACAATTGAGTTAAAACCTTAAATTTTAAGCTTCTAATGCTCAACTGAGACTTTAAATAACACAGTTCACAGTTAGCGAGTTTATTTCACATAATTCTGGAAAGTCAGAATTGCAAGGTTTAAATCGACGACTGTAAGACAAGTATTTAGTGGTAGAAACAAGTTTAGATCACTGAAAAAAACACAATGCTAAATGTATCCCTTTTGTCACAATATTTGACAAGTAAAGCATCATACAGCTTAACCCTTTCAAAGAAAAAACAAAAAAAACAGCAACAACAAAAAAAAGATTTGTAAGATTAGACTACCGCTACTAATCATCAACAGCAATACTAAACATTTTACCTTAAAAATTGATATACCAATTTTAAAGAAAATAATTCTACTCTAAGATCTTAGTATGGTCTGTGCATATATTTAATTGTGCAAGGTTTTTTTTGGAAATGCTGCATAATACTTTTAGAAACTATACACTTGGCTACCATGTTGAGAAGCAATTTGTGAAACAATCGCACCTGATTCTTAACAGCTTTTTAAACGTTTATTAAGCACTCGGCCTCCAATTATCAAAATTTGAGGAACCTTCATTCGGAATTGTGTTTTTTGGGGGGCTGATGGGTGAGTTGGGGACTAAAGAATAGCAGGTGGGCACTTTAATCAGCAATTTACCTTTAAAACAATAAGGTTTAAAGTATTGTGGATTGCCTTTCAGTGTTTGGATTAAAAGAAAATGAATAATTCAGTGTATAGTTATGTATGCACTGGGAAATGCCAATGTGAGTAAAGTAATTCACAACAGACATCTTCCTTATAACTTTTGTAAGAGAGTCAGATGGGACATTGGAAGTTTCCAGTTGTTACTTGTCCTCGGGGAATTTAGAATGTGAAGCTTGTTTTGTTCTTGAGCAAAATACATGAACAACTCAACACTCTTTGCCTTTGTAAATCAATATTTAATTCTGCAGCCGTCTTGCTGCTCAGGGATCTAAAGGCAAAACCATATGCCTGAAACTCAATGTGATATATGTGATGTTTTGACTTGCACATTAAATTTCCGCCTGCCTCCCTAATAGTTCTTGTCTAGTGTCTCCATTTTAGATAGAGATCAATTACAGCTTTCTTCAGGTCAATCAAGGCTGAACAAATGTACATTCTTCTTCTGCTCCTTTTTGTAATGCAGCTAGCAGGGGTACAAAAGCCTGTATGTATAGAGCATAATTTCACATTACTATTCGCCTACATCTTCACAATTTGGCAACAATGACTCAGCTCATTGTTTCATAGTATAAAATTAAAGGAAAACGCCACCGTATTTCCATATTTCTCTATGTTCTTCCCTCAACTTAAACGAGTTGATACATACCTCTTCTGTCTGTAATCATTCTAGCGTGCACTATGTTAGCATTCAGCTAAGCTCCATTTATTCCTTAGGATCCAAACAGGGATAAATTTAGAAACGACCAAACACTTCCATGTGTTTCCAATTTAAAGATGGTTACATGACTAGTTGCACGATCTAGTATGGTGACACAAAATAAAACGTACCAATTTTTCAAGTGGATAATGAAAAGATAACTATAATGTATGGAGGAAGATCACTTCGCAGCACTTCAACCATGGCGCAGTAATATCATCACTCCTAAACATTCCACTCTACCTCTTACTTCCTTCAATAAATGGAGTGATGATATTACCATGCCAAGGTCACATGTGTCACGCCTTGTGTTCTGTTTATTGTCTGACTTGTCTAGTTTTGGTTTCATTTTCGTCCTTCCTGTGTTTCCCTTATTTGGTTATTTTCCTGTTCTTGTTCTGTTGATTATCATCCGCCCCACCTGTCTTGATTTCTCCCTGATGTCTTCCTCCTTAAAAGCCCATTCAGTTTACACAGTATCTGTTGGATTATTAACGTTTATTTGGTTCTAGTTGTATGTTGTACCTTTTTGAATTTCCTGATTAAATACTAAGTAAAGTATTTTCCTGTTCTGTCGTTTTCTGTCCACAACTACACGGGACCGTGACAGAATAATCCGACCATTTAAAACGGTTATGAGGATAATAATAACCCCCGAGAAAATTCGCCGGCTCCTCAGCGGGCTCACTCAGATGAGCAACGGTCAGGAGGCCTTCCTCCCTTGCCCGGCTCCAGGACAAATCCATGGCCAAGATTTTACCTCAGAAAACGCCTTCCTGAACCCGCCATGCTTCCCGAGCGCATTCTTGAACCCGTCACGCTTCCCCAGCGCCTACCTGAACTCACGCTACTGTGGCCCGAACCACCAGAGCTAAATGCGGAAGAGGATTTGCCACCATGGCCCGACCCTCCCGAACCTGTGGATGAGGACCTGCCGCCTTGGCCAGAACCAGCACCTGAGCACGCTGTGCAGGAGACTGCACCGAGCGCGCAACGTCTGCACCTTCACCTTCGCCTGAGCGCGCAAAACCAGAATTTTCGCCTGAACGTGCAACGCCAGTGTCTGCACCTGAACAGACAATGTCAGTGTCTGGCATCAATCCTAAGCGTATATCCTTGTGATTATCTGGACTGCTCTCTGTTATCGATCTTGGACTGCCTTGCTTGTTTTGAACCATTGCTACATACCCCGAATCTCCGCCTGTTTCATCGACTCTGAATCTTGCTAGTTACCCTGACCTTCTGCCTGGACACCGATCTGATTACTGCCTGTCTCCGACATCCCCGTTCGCTGGTAATTGACCTCTGCCTGTTTTACACGGTCTATTCTTAATAAGGCTGCGTTTGGATCTTACTATGTCCGACTCCGAGTCATCCACGTCACACAAACATGGGGATGTTAAATTAGGCATGTTACTTTAAAAAAGGTAATTAGTTATAGTTACTAGTTACTTCTCACAAATAGTACCTGAGTTACAACATTATAAAAGTAACTAACTAGGGAAATTAACTACTGTGCTCCTTGTTTGCTTGTTTATCATTAAATGTTTCTATAAAAAAATGGGACAAAAAAATTATAAGATTACAAAACTACTACGAATTCTACTAATAATAACAATGTAAAACACACTATTAATAAGCTACAGGGTTTATGAATATTCATTGCGTAGTATGCGTTCACTCGATATGATTTGCTGAAATCGCAACAGGGACAATAATACAGTAGGTGAGCGCTACCCAATAAGATTGTTAGCGCATTAATCCCTCCCACTACCAGAGAAACCGGACGTTCTTGAAAGCTAAGGAATTCCAAATAAAATACGTTATTTTGACAGGAAAATACAATAAAGAATATAGTTTACATGTAGCACGTCAATTCTGCATGTTATGAAAGACTCATTTGCTCTTTATATTTCTTTGCGTGAATGAGACAAAGTGATGGCGCCCCGTGTGTTTATGGCACGTCAAATACAGCTAAACTGCACATCCACTGAAATGGACTGAAAAATAAAAATGCTAATAAAATAATAAATTAGAGTAATGAAACATTTTCTTATCAGTAACAGTAACATCGCTGTAGTGGGGCAAACAGTAATTCATTTGATTACACGTTACTGAAAAAAATAACCCAGTTCGTAACGCCATTTATTTATAACGCCGTTATTCCCATCACTGTTTGGGATAGGTCGATATTTTTGGACAGCAATGTCAATCCAGGATCAACAAAAAATGGATGTGGAGTTGATCTTTTTAAGACTTGTGGCACTTAATTGTTTCAAAATTCCTTTTCAGCATGTGGTCAACTAGCATGACCTTTGCCAACTGTACCCTGTCATGGGCCCCTTTCTCTTGGCAGATTGGCCTTAACTTTGTTCTCCATTTGATCTTTCACAAACGCTCACTATCCACAGTGAACACAAAATGTGATAATAAGGAAGGGAAATAACAACTTTTCTATAATTAAACATCAAGGCTGCATGTTAATCCTTGTGACCCGACTGTTCTGCTGCTCCAAAACCATTTACACTTTCATTAAAGAGTTTAGTCAGGCAGAACCGATTTATTTATAGTGCAAACAAACACAGGGGGTAAACGTGTGGTTGCTGTGGTCCTCTTTTTCTGACCTGTGATTAATTTGAGTCCTGTACGACAGCAAAAAGAACCTACTATATTATACTAGTACTGGTAAATATATATAATTCAATTGCATATAAAATTATATATTATCTTAATAGTAAGAAAAATAAGGATTTTCTACAGTAAATTATAAAAGCTTTAACAAAGTTGCAGAAAACAATAACATTCAGTAAGAAATTTATTAAAACTATCACTACTACTATTTACTAAAGCATGGTAAATAAGTCTTCTACGTATCAAGAAATAAGAGAAAAGTTTATGAATAAGGATAACTATAATGTAGTCGTAAATGTTTTGAAAATGTTTCCGAAAATGACCAAAAACCTTGTGTTATATATCTCAGGTCATTTATCGGTGCTTATGTGTATTTACGCTGCATTCCAGGTTTTTGAGTCCGTAAGTCATGACTTCAAACCAAGACCCACAACTTTGTAGCATTCCAGGCAAGTCACATCAAACTGCCTGAGCACAAGGAATTGTGGAAGTTAGATGTAAATAAACCAGTGTGGCAGACCATATGGGGCTTATGCTCATTTACAATCATTTCTATTGCCAAAGGTGCTTTCCTTGATTATTTGAGGAAAATGGGGGATGAAAAAAAAATGCTTAAGGCAAGAGAAGCTGTTATTCCTTTTATTTTAGTGTACCACTTGCATAAACACCACATCAGTAGAGGCTGCCATTGTTGTTTCACAGGCTATGCGATGACAGAGCTTGAAACTGGGAGTACATTGATCTAGTTCGTGTTCAGGAGTGGGAAGTCATGGGCTTGACTGCGGGTAGAAGGTTGGAAAAACACAGGTTACGGATTGCCTGAAACGCAGCATTAGAATTTGCAATGTGAACATGATTCATGTCCGCTGTTGGTTGTAATATTTATTAAGTAAATACACACTTTGCTGAATAAGCGTTAATAAACTCTTTAGCAGCAACAGCAGCATAGCTGTGTATGTTTTTTCGATTCACGTTTTGGGTGTTTACAAGAAAATTACATTTTTCACTTTGAAACGCTTTTTCAAAATTGTTTTCAGTCCCCAAAGCACCATGTAAATGAACAGGCAAAATGCTTAAAAAAAGAGAGAAGAGAATATATAGGCCTGTATATATATATATATATATATACTGGACTGTACATTGACTTAAAGAAGGGGCTAAACAGAAATAGCTGGATGGAAAAATTAACTAATGAATTAAAAGATAATGAAATGAAAGATCCAAACAGGAAAAGAAAACATGACATTTCACCCCATCTCATGTGTAAAAAAGAAAGATCAATGGAAAAGGCAGACTCAGGAGGAGGGCAATGATCACAAGAAGGGCAGGGAATAGGAGAAGGCAATGGCGGGAGGAACTAGGATGGTGATGACAGAGCAAGGAGCCAGGAGTAGGAGGCAGATGGGACCCAGGCCACAGCCAGCAAGATCTTCCATGATAGAGGTCTAGGAAGAGGCAGGCAATCTTCTATAACGACTGGCTGCAGTGAAGACCAAAATAGAGCTCAAAAGACATTGAGCAAAGGTGACACCACAGATTTGGAAGACCATAGTCGAGGGAAGGAAGGAAGTAAATACATATCCCAATAATAAATAAATGGAAAATGAGACACTGTGATAGGCTTGAACATCTATCCTACAAAGGACAAACAGTTTTGGAAAAAATAAACCCAAAACAAAACAGATGGTATTCTAAATTTTAAGCAAAGATTCTTCTTCTTCCCTTTACTTATTTCTGCATATAATAGTATATTGCTCTATGGGGGAAAAATAACAAAGGTAATTGAAAGGTCATTTAAGGGAGGATGGAAGGTTTGACAGCAATGAAAATAAAAGATCTAAATGTGGAAGACCTATGAAAATGAAAGAGCAAAGTTTGACTGAAGGTTCTCAGATCACTGGAAATGACTTTTTTTGAGGATGATCCTGGTTAATTCTGGACTTAAATTTTTAAAGACCCACAAAAGCCACACTCCTGTTAATCTGAAATCAATACCACAATTTATTACCTCAAATGATCCTTTTGTTCTGGAAAACTATGAATTTTCAAAAAGCCTGTTTTTGTTGATTAATCGATAAACCTATTCAGAGCCTCACAATAAGCAATGTTCCACACATTCACAGCTAACTAAGTGCAAAAGATTACCGTTTATAGTTCTACGTACATATTGCAACCTATTAATGGATTTTCACTAAGTTATTAAATTAATGTTTCCCTCTCCTTTTACCCGTTACATATCTCTCTATTGTGTGCAGACTCTTTCACATAATAAGAAAACTTGGTAATTTGATTGCTGTCACAGCTTGGAAAGAAAAACCACAAATAGAAAAATTAGATGACAGCAATGAGATTAAATAAAGAGCAAAAAGAGACTTTTGCTTAAAGACCCCTTGGCATCACTTGAAGAGTGCAATTTTCTTCCCTGTATTGATCAGTTAGGTCTATAATACCTTGTGAAAGAAAACCATTACCATTCTCATTCATCTACTTTGCAGTAGCTCAGCTGCCACATATTCATGCCAAATAGCCAAACTTTGACCTCTCTGTTATTGACTTTTTTTTTCTTTGGTGTAGGAAAAATCTTTTTTTTTGAAAAGCCAATAGGCTTTATTCACATAATATCTGACAAAAGTTGATAGGTCCTGAGGCTGCGACCTACCAAACTGACAACCAAGAGCTAATGGTGGCTGAAATACTTTCTGTTGTCTCCTTAAATCACTTAAGACTCCTTTTGAACACAATGCAAAGACTACAATCAATGGCCATCTATCATTCATTCATTCATTCTGCCAGTTACACTTTATAATTGAAATTTCTTTTAAAATGTGTCTTTCATCCCATAATGTTTTCATTTTGTTATTTGTTCTCACATATGGTACTCTGCAAACACTTAGGGTGCTTTCACATCTGTGGTTCGGTTCATTTGGTCCAGAAATGATACACTGTAGCATTTTTCTGTAGTTTTGGGTTCTTTTCACACCACACTGATTGCTCTGGTCCAAACCAGTTGAAACGAACTAAAATGCAGTCATGTGACAACATCTACATCACTCGTTAATTATATACTTATATAATTATATATTATATATAAATCATTAATATTTCGTAAACTGCTTTTTAATTGGTCAGAATTAAGATGCGGGAAAATTCCAATGGAACATGCCGCTATT
>JAUCMT010000056.1:9003725-9021641 GCA_032357475.1 Enteromius thamalakanensis
CAAATGAAAGATTGCTATCAAACAGCACACCTAGGTTCCTAACTGATGAAGAAGAACTGACAGAGCAGCCATCAAGTATTAGACAAATAGTCTTCTAAATTATTACCTTTGGGTTTTTTAGGTCCGATAATAAATACCTCTGTCTTGTCAGGAATTTAACAGTAAGAAGTAACTTGACATCCAATTTTTTATATCAGCTATGCAACAATCCAATATGCATTACATATACATCAAAGGAGATCTTTATAATACCTGGGGAAAACTCTCCATTCCCATTCATCTCAATGGCAGTTCTTTGGCTGCCATTGGGTTCTCTGGAAAGATACAATTTGAAAACAGCAATCTTTGCTTATGGGAATCACAAAGGTTTGTGAGCCAGTCACCTGGGACATAAATCATGTGACCAGTTACTCTCAGGGCAGAGGAATTATGTCATAATTATGGTGCTTTGCTCATTTCCAGAAAGCATTGTTATGGGCTGTTCACACAGCACACATAGTGCTCAGGAAGATTTTTTTTTTAAAAAGGGCAGTGCAGAATGCCTCCATTATATTGGTGTCAAATAAAACAGTTGCCATGCCAACTTGTTCCTGTAAACAAAAGCTATATCAAACTGCATTTGTGTATTTGCATAGAAAAACAATGGCAAAATAACATTTGAACGTTGTGAGCAGCCTTTAACCAATTGATTGCAACTTCAGTCATCACCTACAATAGTTCTAACAGACATCAAACATTCTTATACAGCACTGCAAACTTCCGTGGCTGGAAGTAGTTCTAGACCTATTGCTAGAATTTTACTAAATTGTATGTTTAATTTCATGGCTTAAAAAGATCAATTGGCACATATAATACATATAATATATATATATATATATATATATATACACCGTGTCAACAGTCAGTGCATGAACAGCATATATTTGCATAAATGCATCAACTAGTCCTCAGAAGCCATATATATTACTGAGCCATCTTGAAGAAAAACACTGTGCCAAAAGCTGCTGACTGAATAAACTGCATCTACACAGGTGTAAAATGTACGGAACTTACATATGCAGTTTACCATGATTTTTTTTTTTTGTATATTTATTTGCATTTCACACTTTAAGGACCTCCCCTGTTTTGAATGACTGTCAATGGAGAAAGACTTTGCCCTTTACAAACATCTACCACTAGGGGATATGCTTACCAGCCAATACCAGGTGAAATGTTTCTTGCTATACTGGATAAAACACAATCAATGGAATACCACACATAAAATGGCACTGTTTAGTGATTTTGCCCCTAGAAAGTTGAGCTGTAAAACTCTGGAGTTCTTTTTAGTGAGATGGTGCGTTGGAGGAAGCTAGTCTCAGAAAGCATTCCTGTCCACTGTGCACAGGCAGAAGTGATTTAGATGGCAAAATCGTTTAAGCTATTCTACCCACTGCCGAACAAGATCGCACACTCAAGCCAATAACAGGTCTGGAGGGAATGTGGACGGAGCCTGCTACTCTGTCTGACCCCACTGACCCACCAAATGAAAAAATAATAGAACAGAGGGCAGTTTTATGTATTTCATAAAGCCCTCCAGGGAATGTGTTTTTAAAAATCTCTCTGGGGCTTTAATGGATAATAGCGAGCTCTCCTTATCCCCATATTCTCTTATCATATTAATACTGAAAACAGCATCTGAAAATGCCCATGTAAAATATTAGAACAGTAGGCTATTTTTTATTAATCACTCTTTTTAAGTATGCAGACATGTGTACCTGTACTTTGTCTTTTTTCTTTGGGCTACTGTTTTGTTTGACAGCATTGTGTTTAGAGTTAAAAAGTGCTTTTGATTTTGTTTCCGGTTTGCCGGGCTGCCGGCCTTGGAGGGTGCAAGCAGTGTAGCACATGGGATGTGGGGTTGCTAAAAAGAACTGCTGTCTCCTACAATATATTTTGAGTGAAAGGGGTCTTGTTTCATTGTTTTTTCTAAGCTCTCACACTTCCTGCATCTGGGTTACATGATATTACAGGACTTTTTTCAGACAGTTCTGTTCCTCTAGACCGACATGCTGAAAGCCATACTGTCCATGTCTTAGCATAAGAGAAGCTACCCTGACAAAACCTTAGCTGTGTTTCGACTGACAAAGTCCCTTCGCACTTCTTCCTACTCCCTGAGCACAGGATTTTTAAACACCCTTTATTGTCATCACTTATTAGTGAAATTGGTCACACTTTTTTTGGACAGTCCACTGTAAAAATCTTAAGTAACTTCACAACTAATGTACATGTTAACTACCAGTCATTAAACTGTTAGTAGACTGTTGGGTTAATAATTTGTGAATGGTTTAGTCTGACTATAACTAACTTTCATGTCAAATTATTTTACTAATACAAACCTAACTACTACTTTGATGAGAGTTAGTTGTACTTAAAAAATAAAATGTAAAAGGGTAAATTAACATTAAAAAATACACATAATTTGGTTATAACAGATTGTAATTTGCTGCATTTGAAACCAGCCAGTAGCCAGAACCTTTCCCCGAATATTAGTTCCCACCCGGACCCTTTTGCCCCGCGTACCTCGGGCACTTCGTGCCAAACTCCCAGTTTTCTCTGGCTATTTAAGGTGCCAACTTCCGCCTATTCAGTGCGAAGTCTTATCATTCCCCATGGACATAATTCTGAGCGTTTCTACCCGTGTTGACATCCCCGTGTCATTATCAGCTGGAAGGCCAGCTCAAACCTCTAGAGGGCACTCCAGCACTCCACGAAATCTGTGTGTTTGTCTCTGTTTACATGCCCAGACTCATTATATGAACTCATGTCTCCGCCCACTCATTGGTTGTCCAGGTGTTTGATTGTCTGCTCCACCCCTTTGACCTACTTTTGCCTGTATAAAACCTCCTGTGTTTGTTCATTGTCACGGTCCATTAGCACTGTCACCTTGTGAGTTTTCCCACCTGTGTTTTTGTATTCCTAGTCTTTGTTTCTGTTTGGATTACCCGTTGACGATTTCTGCCTGAATCTGGACTTTCCCTCTGCCTCTTCCCAAGGACTCTGATTACCGGTATTTGTCACCTTTTCCCTTGTTTTTCGACACTGTCTTTGCCTGTGCCACCTCCATTGTATCTGCTGGCGATCGACTACTGTTATTCTTACCCTGAGCCTTAATAAATCACTTGTTGCACTTGAACTCGCACGCCTCAGATTCCGTTTTGTAACACCCTGTGTATGATCTTGGACTGTGTACCCCATTTCTGATTACTGCTGCCTGCCTCTCTGACGTTAGCCTGTTATCTGTCTTCTCTGCTGGATTATCTCTGCTAAAACTGTCTACTGTTGATTGTACCTCCTGCCTGATGATCTCTGTGAATAAAGTATTGTAAATGGATCTCTGAGGATGTATCACAGAACCACACTAGCTGCATTGTAACTGATAGTACGTCTCACACTTTAATAGCCACAAACAGGGAAACACAGAAATGTATAGATAAAATCAATAAACCCAATATAAATGCTGCAACCTCAAATGCATTCATTATATTAAATTTTTTTAAGGTCTAGAGTGAAATAAAAAAAATTAAAATGCATAAAAGTAAATTGCCCTTTCAACTTCATGTCAAATGATGCGTCGATATTCCCTTATTCCCTGTGCCATTTACTGTGCCCTTCAAACTCTATGCTCCCTTCGGATTTAAATCTCACTTAAGATAGCAGAATATGCACTTTGCAGTGTAATTACCTTTGAATGGAACAAACCTTTTACTACAGGAGATATGTAGCCATGTTTTAAATTATGAGCTCAGGTAAATGTGCTAAATTATTTGAATAATAAACTGAAGTGCTGTGTCAAGACAAAATTGTAGAAAGTATGTTTGTCATTGGAATAAATGAGCTTCTTTGCACATATTGTTGTATATGTTCTTGTTTGGTCTGGATTGTCCAGCCCGTACTACTTATTCAACTCAGCCACGTGTATTTTGACTTTGAAAACGACGCAAATGTGAACAGGGCTCAAAATTTTGACTCTACACTTAGAGTCTGCATAGATTGTGAAGATGACAAAATTTGCAATGTGCGAGCTGCCTTAAAACTTACAAATTTAGTATAATTTGGGCTTTTTCTGCTTCCATATACATGTATTTGTAGAGTACACAATGCCTACTGCACCATAATAAATTGCTAGTCTGGAAGATGGATGAATGAAAAAGAAAGGGTGAAATGCCAGGCACCAGGCATGGGATAAGCTGCTATCCATCCTCTTTCAGCAGTGATCCATCAGGGAGAAAGACTCTGAGGAAGACTGACCCAGGAAAACAGAGGAAAACTACCTACAGTGCTGGTGTCAGGAGAAAGAATGGATCGTTTGATGTGTTATGTGTGTTTCAGAGATCACCCGATAATGTATCTTCAAGGTCACCTACATAGATTAGACGTTGTACTGACGAAATGTGGTGCAGGCTTTCAAATTTTCAAGTAAAACAAGGATATACCTTTGGGATGCAATTTCATGAACAATAAATAGATTATAGTTAGGCAACATATTTGGGCCACATACCTTCAAAGGCACCTCAGAGTACCAGCCCCATCAAGCACCATATCTGCAACCAATAACACTAAGAGTTAAAAGAATATTCTTGATCTGGTGGCTTATGCAAAAGTTTCAAAGCAAAATTCAACCATACAGTTATATACTGTATAGTATGCAGACCGCCACTCATGGGCATTGGTGGCGACCCATGGACACCACTCAAGATAGCGATGGTCCATGCAGTCCAGCTAAAGGTTTTCCATATCAGCACTAATCCCTCGACTTTGGACTCCAAAAGTCTTTCCAAATGTGCAATCGCAATTTGTAGGCCTGTCATATCCACTTGCCCTGAGAAAAAGGTAATCTTTAGTGCTTAATAACATATGTTTTTCATCCCAAAAGTCTTCTCATAAAAATCTCTTTAATTCAAACTAAGAAGTCAAGGGATAATGAGATAATAATCAGATGTGCCATCCTGATGGTGGTTTACTGCATCTTAGTTGATTTATTGCATCTGGTTCTTCTTGATTTCTGTGGGAATATGCCATATTGCGCTAATATTATTGTAAGTATTAAAATCTTTATGATACATATAGATAGATAGATAGAATTTGAAACTTTATTTAGTATTGCACAATGAATTAATTGATTAAGCTCAAAGTAAGTGTCACCATTTAAATCTCTGGGCATAGTCTGACCAGGAGCAGATGGCCTTGAATGATGCATTTTGTTGGAACAGTAAATATTGACAGGTGTGCTGGATGCCTTCTTCAGCTCTCTGTGGGCAGTCGAGAGAGGGCATACTAATTGGCAACCTCCACTGTGAGCCCAGACATTGGCAGCTGCCTGACAGATTCATGCCGACTGTGCTGGGCGAGCATGTACTGCACTTGACCTCTGCGTTCGCTCTTGCCAACAATTGCTCCAAAGACAATGTGAATGCTTGGACAAGAAGTCATTTTGAACAGACCTGACATCAATTGCGGTCCTGAACTCCTTCGTGAATTGAAATCGATTGCCTTACCTGGGCCCGTTTTCCTTTTTAAAACTGCAACTTCAGCCTTTGCACACTGGAAAAATATGTCACGACTTCTGTGATAGCAACAAAAGTTTTGTAAAGTACTGTATAGCCTGGACTGCTATGACTCCAGCTCTGTCTTATTATTTGTGAATTTTTGTGGAAAGTGTGTTCATGCTAACTAAATACTAAATGCCAGTCTAATTAAACAGTTGAAATAAAATACATTTTTTGTCAGTATATTAAATCCTAATCTGAATTAGGTCTTAAAGTGACAGCAGCCAAAAAGCCCTGCTACTGTGTCATTAATGTTATTCAAGCAAAAACAGAAAAAAAAGAAAAAGAGAACATCACTCACTGCTCTTTATAATAATAATACATTTTTATTTTGCAGTTGATCACTTTATTCTGTAATTTTCTTCTTGATTTATGCGTTGATTTATTGATTTATTATTAGATTACTTCTTACAAAAGTAGAAAGCGTACTTCACACATTCAAATTCAAATTAAAAATGTATACTGTATGTACATACAGTAAATACAGTATACATTTTTAATTTGAATTTGAATTTACTCAAATCAAGTAGAGATGAAGGCTGCTAATATCTTTGGTAGTTCATCAAGGTATAAAGTACAGTAGCCAAAAATAGGTAATATGGTAACTAATTACATTTACTGTACTCAAATACGTAAGGCTCTTTTTAAAAGTATCATGAATATAGTCAGTACTTTACTTGAGGCTTTCAAGGAGATAGCATGGCAGTGCTCATGTTGCAAAAGGACATACTGTATAATGTAAGCTTGAGGAATTCCAGCTGAAGGGAAGAAAAATAAGTCCATCTTTCAGGCACAGTCTCTCACATCTCTTGCAAGTACACAAAGACATACTTCCTGTCCATCTCACTTGGAAAAGGTGCTGTCTTAGGAAGGAGACCCATGTGTTAAGGAAAATCACTCACAAGTGTCAACCTGGGGATTCAAGAAGCTTCTCTGCCTCTCTGTAAGTCCCTTCATGTCCCCAATGTCTCATTTCCAGGCCCCCTTCAGCAGGGTCGACACAGCTTTGGCATACCTCCGCCAGACAGATGACTTCACGGCCAACTTACATGCCTGTTTGATCAAGCAGGCGACACATAAATGTCAGCCCATGCAGATGGAGATGTGAAGCAGCAGTAAATCCGACAAAAGCCATCATTACCTTGGCTTGAAGCGGAAAGGGAAAATGGGGAAAGGACGGGAAAGGGCAAAGATATCACAGCGAACAGGAAAGCCCTTATGCTGGCTTACCTAAATGAAATGAATGTAAATCATCTCCAAATGTAGCGCAGGCTCCCCACAGATGCACTCTATCATCGACTGCACATTCATTATTTAGCAATGTAAAAGCTAGTGAGTCTTTGGGCCAGGCATGTGGCGTGTATGCAAAAATATAGGGACGTCCTTCTGAAATAGGGTGAAAAGAGTAGAAATGGATATTGTTTACGTCACTGGAACATGTTAACTTAGAGTATTCTGGTTCCCATAATTCTCACAGCAACTGTATAATACTTTGCATGCGCAACTGAGTTTGCAGTAAACACGACCATCAGAATAATATCTTGCATACTATTCAACTGAATTTGAAATGCCTTTTAGATTCCATTTCAGTTTCTGAATAAAAGATAAATTGCAAAAGGATGACTCTGGTTTTTAACTAGAAAAACAAACTTTTAATCTTGGCTTGACAGCCTTGTATGAAAGTTTTGAAAGTTTAAAAAACATTGACATTTAAAGGTTTAGGCCTTTTGGATAAATAGAGTAGATCAATAACTTGAGGCCTTGCACACTGGCGACAAGTGCTGCAAGAAAAACAGCTTTATTTTTTTGTAAATGTGCACCTTAGCATCTAGAGCATTGTAAAACAATATTAAATTGTACAGCATACTGTATTCAGTATATATGAACAAATCAATCTCTGCTGCTTTATTGGAAAGTTACTTATCCCACCCATACTCCTACTCCTACCTCTTCCACCCAGAAGGAAGGTTTTGAATGTGGTAATAATATGAGATGTTTGGGACTCAGCCAGTGAAGAGCTGTGATAAATCTGACTACAACTTCGACACCACTGCTCCAGTTACTGGATTCAGGTTTCTTTTGTCATTGTGTCTGACAATGGTGGGCGGAGTTAGTACCAGCAAGAATGTGCAACAGAATGTTAAGCAATTTTAATAGAGAAGTTGTACTAGTGTTGGGCTATAGTTTTAAAAAACTATTTGGCTGGTTTTGTTTGCAGACCTGGTAAACCTGCCATATTTCCACTTAGTATAAATAGACAGTTCAGATTATTTCTCAGAATGCAATATCTGTCTTGAATGTATTTTTTATGTAACTCAGTAAATTCCTGTTCATAATTCAAATTTGCTGATTTAAAATACTTAAAATCCAAAAGCTGTCCACCACGGTTTCCAAAAAAAACACTGTAAAGTAAAAGTTATGTCACTGCAGTCAGAAAAGCATGAAATAATAGATGGTAGATAATAGTAATAGCATTCACTTTCATTAATTGCTGAAGTAGAATTCCAGGGTCAAATGTAATTGAACACTGAGATTTTTGGAGTAATTACGCATACTCTGGTAAGATATAATTGATTTTATTTGCAGTTTTTCTTTCATCTGTGAGTCAGTTTCAGTCTTGCTTTTTGCCCATCCTATTTTAGCAGGGTAGGTGGGTATCACTGCATTCCAAAAAATGTCACGCTGTAATTGCAAAGACTGTTTTCACATACTTTGTGGAACTTCTAACCCTGAAACAGACTTCAGACAAAGATGGCATCTGACATTTTGTGCAAACCATCCAAAAATATGTCTACAAAAGACATATCGACCACGCTTGTAAATGTCATATCGATACAATGATCCAAGTAGATCGATACAAGTAGACCTGTTGATAAACATATAATATATCAATATATAACATTATCACCAAAGATTAAAAAAAAAAAATAATAAAAATTGCACTGATAAGGTTTCCTACTGTACTGGATATCCACACAAGCCTTAGCAAAACTGTTTGATTAACGCAAATGGCATCATTAAAAACAATGATACCGTTAAATGTGTCCTTAATGATATTGGTTGCACAGCTGTGCTCCGCATGGTGATTATCCATAATGAATTAATTAATAAAGTGCATTATGGACGTTGAGTAATGCTTTTTCAAATGGTGAAATCCACATCTTGAAATTCTTACTGTGACGATACAGTAGTTTTAATAAGGATTAAGTGCCATGTGGGTTGAGTGTGAGCTCCTTGGTCCCATCCCATACGACTTTCTAATAAGAGGCCCGGTGGACTTAACCCTGTCTCATCAGCCCACTCAGACGAGGAGCTCTAATAATTGGCTCTGGCGAGTTGTCGTGGATCTTCATTTCGACTTCTTCAACCAGTATGAAGTCTGAGAAACATATTTCACTTGCACAAATACTGACTCTTCAGACCCAAAATACTTCAAGCACCAGCAGATTCCATTGTTGATTACCTGCATGATCCACCATAATTAGCTCCATATTCTTAATTTCACGTTTTTTTTTTTGTTTTTTTTTCACATTTGGTATGTCCTTATTTTTCCTTTATTCAATTCTAGCAATTTAATGTTGTTAGACTTTATTTTTATTGTGGTTGTTAATAAATCCAAATAAATGTAATACAAATACTTTAGAGGTATTTTTCACATCAGTATTTTAGAACAAAATGTGACAGTTAACCCTTTTAAACTGGCTGTCGGTGGAGACACATTAAACCAAGCTGTATTCGGCAATGTATCACTTATTACTGTAATTTCTTGCGCTCTGTTGACAAATGATGGCAGATTTCAGGAAGGGAGAATTTGAATAGTGAGTTAATAAATTGGGGAATAATAGTTTTCTGAAAGCCATTTGTTTTCTGACAAAAACAACACCTTGCACTTGGAAATAGCACATTCTGTTAGAATTTTACAGTCAAATAAACAAGATGTGTGGAAATTATCTATTTTGCCTTTAGGTCTTAAAGGGTTAAAGCATTGATGACTAAATTTGATTTAATTTGATCATTTGGTCCATTGTTGCTCATTTTGACTCTGAATGTAATTCTGATTTTAATTTGTCACTCCATTTTTTGCTCACTATGGCCATTTACAAACGTTTTAATGTGCGTTAAAGGGCCTATGCACACCATAATTGATACCTATAACGATAACTATAAAGTTTTAATAATCATTCTAATTCTAAATTATTCTAATGTTGGAATCCACTAAACATTAAAGAGTTTGTGCAGTTAAATCAGAAGACAACAAAATGTGTGCATGATTAAAATCAACAGAATATTATTGCTCATTGGTGTGGATGCTAATATATTTTACGTTTTTGTTTTCTTTATACAGTAGTTGCTATTCTTTCAGTGAATTACCTTTACTGCCATATGTAAATACAGGAATGAATCACTTAAATTATCCTTGTGAATATGTACAGAGCATTAGTTCTGTAAAGATAATAAAGATGTAATAAAATATTGTCACCCTCTAGATTTTTCAGGGTTGAATGTAGTTCCAGAATGTAGAAGAATGGTGGAAAGCATGGCCTTTGTGTAAAAGAAAATGAACTGAAAAAGTGCCGTGATTTGCTCAGCCTGATTGAAACTATATAAAATTTGATAGTTGGTCTTTGGTCTTTTAAGGCTTTACCAAAAAGTGTAAATGCACGCCTGCCCATATTGAACGGTCTTTCTTTCTGTCGCTTTCAATTTATTTCTTTCTCTCTCGTCCTCCCTCTTTGTAAGACCAAGGAATTGATGGGGGCCGGAAGCCAGAGCATGTATAGCTGTTAGAAGTACTCATCTCTGACAGGGAATGGAGGTGAGATTCCCGACCCATTCAGCTCTCGCTGTGCAGACAAATCAGAGAGATCAAGAAGGGTGAGGAACATGTGAGCTTTTTCCCGGCTGACTCACGCTTTGCCTCCGGATGTTCAGTGATCCCCCGCCGACACGGCAAGCTACTAAACCACACAATTGACCTGGGTTTATAGATGTAAGAATGCCAGATTTGTCAGTCTTTGATGTGCATAGACACCATGTCATAGAGATATTTTCCTACTTATTTTGCAGATTACAAAAACTAGATTATATTTTTTCAAAAATGTAGGCTGTAAAAGCTGGGTTGTGGAATAAAGATCTGATCAGGGTCTTGCTAGAATGTCTGATAGTTTAGATTAATGGTAACAATGTGTGGTTATTATAGATTATTTCGAGAAATGTCTAACAACATATAACATCAGCCAGCAGTCAATTAAATGAATGTGGAAAATAAAATAAAATAATGCATCTATTTAAAGCTGCAGTTCATAATGTTTGCCTCTTTGTCTCCACCTCTGTTTAAAACCTGCAATTGCATTTATTTCTTGCGGTGTAACGCTCAATCACCGCACAGGGAAAACCAGGAAAGTTCAAAAGGGGTTTTATTAACAAACTGAATCAGATGCAAAACAGTACTCAAGTATTAGGCAGGGAAAACATAAATAAACAATATATTCCTTCGAGCAGCGATCTCTGGATCGCAAGCCTCCTGGATAGCGATCTCCTGATCGCTTTCTCTATCTTCTAGGTGCTGTTAAGAAGGGACATGACAGGTGAGTGTGCGGGGTGAGTATTGATCACAGGGCTTACAGCAGGCTGTGCTTCCGGATCAGGATTCGTGTACGATCTCCGGATCGTTTTCAAACTCCACATGGTGCTAGTCTCAGGTAAGGACACAAGGTGAGTATATCAGCAAGAACATGTGCAGAGTAAAATATTACTGAAACTTGATTAGTAATGCCTTACACTACTGCGTTACAGCAAAAAGTAATATATTACTGTAATGTATTACTTTTGTAATGCATTACTCCCAACACTGGTTGACCTTCCAAACCTGTTTGACTGTAATTTACAGAACAATAAATTTTATATTTTATGTTTTTTTGTACAAGAATTGACAGTCAGTCCCTTTTAACTTTCACTGTATGGACAAAACCCAATATTTTTCATAATTCATAAATCATTCATTTAAATTTTTCTTCTTCAGTAGTACTTTATCTACAGCCCTGTTTCACAAACATATTTAATGCGCATACAGTATATGTACTTTGAGTTGACACTTATGATAAACAGAATCTCAGTTGTACTTCCTTACATATGATACGGCTTCCATATATGATGTGAGCTTGAAATGTATTATTTATTACTAGACCTTTTATTATTAGACTTTCAAAGGATTGAGATGATGTTTTTTTCTTTTCTTTTTATTTGTGTTCTGAAGCCGTATGTTCATGAAATCACATGAAGGTGGTGAAATAATGAGAGAATTTTTATTTTGTTGTGAAATATCCCTTTAAGATGTCCCAGTAAGACTAAATAGTTGAAAAGGTAAAGTATATTTATGCAGAATGCCGTAGAAACATAATTGCTTTATAACTGAACAAGCTCTCAGCCTCCACATCAAACTCATGTTACACTCTGAGGAAACATGCTTTGTCGAATTATCATTTATTCATGTAGCATGCTTTTTATGTGCTCTTGAAAGGGTTTGGTACTTCACTACAGGTTTTTAGCTGAATGGATTCGCAGGCAGTGTTCTGCGGATGTGGATTAGAAGATGGAATGCATTTTGGCGTCTCGGCCGTCGAGTAGGCTACTCTCTCTCTCAGACATGAGATGCAGTAGTAATGGCTGTATAATGCCTACAGTGATCTCAGTGATGACATGAGATAGAGAGGTGTGAGAAAAAGGACGCTTTGTGTGAAGTGTGGAAAGTGCCATCTAGTGGCATTAAAGGCCAGCTCTTTCATCTTGTTTGGCACGTCATCATAGCTTGTCTTTTTTACCTCAAAAGGAATTTCTCTCATGTATTTGTCAGAAAAGAGCACTGGCGTTAGATGGCTCGTCCTCAGCGATGCTGAATATGTAAAACATCTACTTTGACAAAAAGTCAGTCAGATTTTTGCTGTCTCTGTGTTGATACCATTTTATCTATATTGTACTATATCCAAATGATAGACCCATACACAGTAAGGCCAGAAGTATTTTTTTACTACTAATATAAAAAGCAGAGTTTTTTTTCCTAGTCTAATTCTATTGAGTCAAGAATATTCTCACAAAATCTGATTTTGACTTATTTTACACATTATTCTAGAGAGGACTCTGGTGAGATGTTTTGTGGTTAAATAAAACCAACATTTATTTAGAGGATGTGAAGGAATGACTATTGCAACTAAGCATTTAAAGGAAGTCAAAGGAAACACAGTGTGAGGAGCCAATAAACTGTATTTCTGTAAGAGTGTCAAGATTGATTAGATGCTGTCATTCAGTATGGAGTTCTCGTCATCTTAGAGTCGAATTACTGTTTTCGAAAGAGTTTTGCAAACTAGCGCTTTTGAGGAGTACTCAAAATAATTATTACACAAGCTTATTTTAATAATTACACATTGTCACACGAGTTTAACAGATCTCTCGTGAAGATAAATTACCCTTATCAGATATGAAACTCAAACTTCTTTGCAGAGCAATAAAATCTGATTTAGATAAAATTAAGGGCACTGTGTCACAATCTAGCTGGTGTGTCAGTTCTGGTCAATAGATGACACTCCAGCGATCGTGAGTTCTGTGATTTGTTGTATCTTGTGCCATGTGATTCTGTGTGTTTGTTTATTTACTGGTTAGCTCCCTCGTGTCTGCTCCTCATTTGTAACCCCGCCTTCCTCATCAATGTTCATTCACTTCCAGCCGTGTTTTGACCAGGTGTGTTTAATTAGTCTTTGTATAAATTCCATGCCCCATGTCTTGTTCGAATTTTAGTCATTAATGTTCCTCGACGTTGCTGTATGTTTGTGGTTCGTCCCGTGAGTTTTGTTTAGTTATCTCCTTGTTTTTCATTAAATGTTTATTCAGTTTATTCCTGCCTCCGTGTCTTCCGTGCCCACTGGAAAATCTCGTGTTTCGCTTCACCGCAGCGACAGCACATATGACATACTGTAATTCACATGAAGTTAACACAAAATTACCCCTATCCTAACTATTTAGTTTAGACATTTTAGTTCTGCCTGTTCTTCAGTCATAATTTTTTATCTTTTATACTTACAAAAACTTAAAGCTAAGGTGGTCCACTTTCTGACAGAGCTTAATAGAACAGAAAATATTATTCATTTGAAATGAACAGAAATAATTAACTGTTTTAGAATTTTTTATGATTTTAAAACAATAAAAGATTAAATAAACCAAATAAATACTATTTAACATTTAACGGAAAAACCATTCTGCGATTCTTTCATCTCAGTGTTTTTAAGTCAATATTATGTGGCACAAAACCAGTGTGATTTTGATAGAAAAATGTAAATTAACTAGGGTTCAGAAGATTAGTTGTTTAGAGTTCTGTATTTGAAAGTAAGTGCCTGAGACCACCCAAAAAATCTGTAACATACTTGAAGTGGAATTATTTAAGATTCTGTACATGAGAAGAATTCTCGATTGCACACAACAACAAAAAGACCCACTGACCAGTGAAATCATCTTGTGACTTCTTGTGAATCTATTCTATTTGATCATGAAAAGTTTTAGATTTTTAAAGGTTTTATATCCGTCAGTCAAATAATGTCTAAATAAGAAAACATACATATTGAAGAGCTAATTAAGATCCTGCATATTTTTGTTTGTATTTCTGGGCACTTTTTAAGTGAATATTGTGTGACAGTTGGGTAAACCAATCTTTGCAATCTTATGCAATAGTATCTGCTTTTAGCTACAGTGGGCTCCACGTTGAAAACCTGTAACTTCAATTATTTAGGTTTCTGTAGTTGAGTAGGAACATCTTACAAAAAGACTCATTGACCTCTAGTGATGTACACTTTAAGGGGGTTTGTGATTTATGAATAAATATCGTGCAAAAATTGTGTA
Organism: Enteromius thamalakanensis; assembly: GCA_032357475.1. Lineage (NCBI taxonomy): Eukaryota > Metazoa > Chordata > Actinopteri > Cypriniformes > Cyprinidae > Enteromius > Enteromius thamalakanensis. Next base: position 9,018,197 of record JAUCMT010000056.1, read on the forward strand.
AAATAACTAAAGTTTTGACTACATCCCATTAAATCAAATAAATAAGGTTTCAGGTTTCTGAAAAAGTTACGACAGAAAAACCGAAGACATATTTAAGATTCAAAAGGCAAGTACATGCTTACTAGCAGCCAACAGCCCACCAACAACCAACAGCGAGACTCGACAGCCTCCAGTGATTTCATGACTGTGGCTTAATGCAGCTGAACTGTTTTGTGAGTGCTCAGAACCAGGCATTTCGAACAGTTCTTTGATTCTCCATGCCTCTTTCATTAGGTGTTTGGTAATGCGAGAGCGCGTGAGAGCGAGAGCAGCATGTTAGTTATGCGAGTATACGAAATGCCTGTGGAGGTAATAGCGTGAGCTCAGCTGGGCAGAAACGGCGACCGAGGTCTCCCGGGGAAGCGAGGAGGCAGAGGAACAGCTGCAGTCTGCAAGGGGGGCTGGCTGACTCACACCTCTGCAGGAAGAGAGGAACCTGGGGATGGCTGCGGGGCGGTGGAGGCGAGGAGGGGGTGGGTTGGCCAAGGTGCCCTGTTAGGGGCCCACTGATGGAAATTACCAAGATGATTTCCCACAGATGGAAGACGGTGGCCGGCACATTTCAAAAAACATTTCGGACTTAATGAATAGCATGAACATGGCAAATTCCGTATTCACCCTGCTCCTCTCGGCTTTGAAAGACCTTCCCCTCCTCACAGCCTGTCTGATTTTAAACACATCAATAAGCAACAGCAATAAAAATGCTAATTCAAAAGTTTCTTGTGCGGCCGTTATCAAAATGTGTTAGTCACTGCTTGTTTCTTCCTCAGCACTTTAAGGGCAGTATGGTTCAGTAACATGTCCTGAATCCTAACAGGCGATGCTGAAATCATCTTTACAAGGAGCTTCATAAGAAACACTGTGCATCTGTGCCGATGTTCTTGTTGCTGTTCCATATCTCTTGACTTTCAGTCACCATCTCTTCTCCCTCTCAGTCGCTGCCCTCCGGAATTATGCCATGTCAAATGATTTCATATCAAAAAGCGAGTACGAAAAAAACAACCTTATTTTCCAAAACAGCCATCTGGCAGGACAGCTCTCAATGTTTCTATCCACCTCCATCCAATTTCCCATTCCGGTCTCCACTCCACAGTTACTACGTCACTGCGGATAGATCACACACGCAGGAGCGGGAATATTCTGACAGGCCCAATGTCCTCGCTGCCGCCGAATTCTCTGCGTGATTGATTCCATTTCTCCATCCAACATTCCCCCTCATCCCCTCCCCAAAGCTTTCGTCTCATTCCTCCACTCGGTGCTGTCATTTGCTATTCATATTTCCTGTGCTCGGGGAAACGGTCTTTTCGCTTATTTCTTGAATTAAAGTGAAATAGATCATACATTGTGCTCAAGGTGTTGGCATTTTCAAGCTCTTGTTTAGCTGCCTTTTATTTTCCACCGGAAAGGAAATGGAATCGAGAAAAGTTAAATGGAACAATGAGCAAGACTGATGGCATTCTCTTTTTTCCATATTGTCTCAAACGTTCCAGACCAGAGAAACATGAGGGGTGCATACCGGTTGTTTTGATTTTTAGTACTATTTTCGTTGCCAAAAAAGATACACAAATCTTTGTTTAATCTAAATATCACTTTGGCAATCATACTGTTGTTCTGAACATTGGGTGCCATATTATTGTTCAGTAAAACTGAATGTGCTTGAATGTGCATATATTTTCATGATGGAAGCTAGGCTGCCAAAAATGGCTCATGTATCTGCTATTTGAATTTTTTCATGGGGAAAAAAGGTGAGCGCTGCAGAATTTCAAATATAAAGTCATGAATTAGTTTACCTGTGGGCTCTTATGTTAATGCGTCCTCGGCTCTTCAAGTCATAGCTCTGACACCGTCAACTCTATTTAGCGTTGACATGACAGATAGGGAGAGGGCTGTGAGGTGGTACAACATCCCACTGCTCACTTACAAATGGATAACAGGAAAACCTCTGCAGATGATCAAGACTGCTTAAATAAAACATTTGGAGGAATCTATTTTGTGTGTTGCTTGAGAGATATTTTTTCTAATATATGCATTTCCTTGAATAATGTGGACAAAGAACATTTTTCATTGAATTACTGGATGTCACAGGTAAATAATTGTTAATGGAGTTGGATGTGTTGGATTCTCTAGAGAAAACAGTTTGCTGTAATCAAGTACCTTGTTATTTTCCACAAAAATGCAGAATGCAGAGACGAAAAGAATTACTGATTCAGTCAGATTTAGTGACTGTCAGACCTTTTTAAAGGCTTTTTTTTTGGTCTGGAACATTCTGGTAATTGCATATTTGGCTTAGGAAAATAAACCATTTGCTCTTTTCCCTTAACTTAAGATAAATCAACGTAAGATAAGTCATTTTGGCCAGATTCTAGGGTGGCACTGCGTGTATATTTTGAATACAATGCAATCCCAGAATGCCCTGTGATATGCTCAGTGACGAAATAATAGATGTAGGGGAAAGGAAATCTTATTATACAGTATTATACACTACTTGGAATTTATTCAGTACTGAAAATAATTAAAGGGTTATTTCAGCAATTTGGACCGTCAACCCCATTGAAGTCCACTATATGGAGAAAACTTCTGTAATGTTTCTTAAAATTTGTATCTCTTTTCAGCTGAAGAAAGAAAGACAAATATCTTGGATGACATCAGAGAGATCAAAAATTATCAGGAAATGTTTATTCTAGAAGTTAACCAATCCTTTCATTATGTAGAATGTTTTTTTTTACCTCAAATACATACTGTACATGTAGCCTGTACTGAAAATATAGTCAAGTCTCACAAGTCTCAAGATACTTCACTAGATGATGCCTATTTAGGGCATAGCTCAATGTGTCATGATCCTAAAATGCAGAAGCCATCTATAGTAACTCTTTAGTAAACATTGGGTCAGCTCACTAGTTTTTGGAAATATCTGTTTGTTGTCTTTTATTTGTTCTCAAAAGTCTTTTTCCCTGTCACACTGTTTAATTCTCATCAAACAGAGTACCCAAATTGCCACTTGTAACAACATTTCTGTTGTCATCTATCCTGCGATGACATTTTCTCAAGTTTTCTCTTGAACACAATGTCTGTTTGATGCTGGTATTTGTCGTGATGGTGAGGTTGAGGTTTGAGGTTAATCTCTGTGGGGGTGAAGAGCATGCTGGCAATATGTTCAGCTCCAAATAACCAGATGTTATGCCCGGAACCCATTATGAGTTCACTTGGTAATAATGAGGCTTCGTAAGAGGTTTCCATGGCAGCAGCACAATGCCCTTGCTTTCTGTTTTGCTGAGTCATGTTTACCTAAGAGGGATCCCTTACTTCAGTCTCAGGCTTTTTGGGGCCATATTTAAAGGGTCACAACACCCTAAAACACTTTTTTTGAGTTGTTTACAGATATATACATGTTGTACATTGCTTAAAA
>JAUCMT010000056.1:9049132-9061235 GCA_032357475.1 Enteromius thamalakanensis
AGGCCTGGTTTGCCTTATCAGCAGCCCATCAGGGGGGAGGTTACACAGACACTCGTATTTGCAGTTTGAGTTACCTCTTGGGCTGATGAAAGTGGCACCAAACATTGTTAACACTTGTTAAATCTAACAAATAGTTTGTGCCCGATTGGACCAAACGCTGCAGATAGATAGATAGATTAAACTTTGATAATTTCAAACTTTATAAATAATGCATCTGTTAAACTGAAAGGCTTTCTTTTTTATAGCAAATATATTTTGTCTACTTGATGGGCAGATTGTTTTGGAGAGTGAAGTGTATTTCCAGAGCAAATATAACCACTGCCGCTGAAGAACTGACACTACCACGCTAATAGAAATAAACACAGTGTGCCTGAGCTATATTTAGAGTTTGTCGCTGCATAATTTGGTGATGATTATACCCGAGTTGCATTGCCTCTTTGAGAGAATAATTTCCTTCTTGTACCTTGCTTGTGTGTGTGTTATTTATTTATTTTAATTTTTTTTGACAAGCCCACTGGCCACAAGAGGACTGAAATGATTAAATCCACAGCTGTGAGGACTCAATAATCACTCAGGAGCAGCCTCAGGAATGAGAACTGGACAGGAGGCCTCTACATGCTGCTGACATTTGTTTTAAATATTGACTTCCTGGCTTTGTTCATATTTGTGCATTTCATATTTGTAGTTGAGGAGACAGATGAGGAGAGAAGGGAGATATAGTGTGAATTGGGGTTTGTGGAAGGATTGGTTTGGAGGTAGTACTGCTCGTGTGTGTGTTTCTGAAAGTGTGTAGGAAGAAAACTGCTCGTACTCAAACCCAGCAACCCTACTGTCTGAGAGAGAACTAAAGAAAACTGTTTGAAATTGTTCTCAACTATTGCTTCGCCCGAACAGCCAGGCAAAACATTTTGCATGAAAACTCCCAAGCCAGCCTAGCTGTATGTGATGGTATTTTTATGAGATCTGAGACTACAAAAAATAGGCCAGTTCACATAAAGGGCCTAAGTAATTTTTACTTTTAAGGCCCAGAAAGGCAGTTAAAGTACAGTAAGTCATCCATGTCGCTCAAGAGGTTCAACTTTACATTTCTGAAGCAACAGAAAAGCCTTTTGTGTTCAAAAAATAAATAAATAAATAAATAATGCAGTTTTAAGCATCACAGGACTCATACCCCAAAGCTCTATATCACAACCTGTACATGGTGTGCTACTGAGCATGTTTACCCATTTTACAAATAAATCACTAGGGTTAAAGTGGCTGTGAAATAAACTGTATTTGGAGTCCCTTACATCAGGTTTAAATGCATCTAAGTTTAGAAAACATTGTAATTTTCTCAGAATATACATTTATATTTTATAGTTCATTAGTTCACTCCAAAATGAAAATTCTGTCATTAATTACTTATCCTCATGCTGTTCCAAACCTGTAAGACCTTCGGTCATCTTCTGAATACAAATCAGTGGCAGTTTTAGGTGTGGGCGAACGCATTTTTTGGGGGGCAGCACAAGCACTAATTGAGGGAAAAAATCATCTGCGCCCCTAAGCGGTTTTTTATTATCTATCATAGCCTACCTGTGAATATGGCATTTAAATAGCCTAGTTTCAAATCTAGCACACATAAAATCAAAACGTGCGCGTATTCGTGCACAGAAAACCATTCTAGCAAGCATTTATGCACAGAGAGGGGGTCTCGCCGAGGGAGTAATTCCATGTAGAACCACCACTGATACAAATTAAGATATTTTGGATGAAATCAGAGAGCTATTTGGCCCTCCAGCAATACAACTGAAATGTAGTAAAACGGGATGTGACATCAGTAGCTCAACTTCAGTTTTGCGATGCTACGAGAATACTTTTTTGCTCAAAAAAAATAATAAAAAAAAAACATAATTTAGTCAGAGAGCTGTCAGAATGCATAAAAAATGATCATCTGCCCTTGCAACTTCATTTAAAATGACGTTAACACTTACTACAAATATATCTGAAAAATCTTTGAAAAGATCCGATTGAAACATTAGACGGACTGACCCATTTCTGGAAATATTGATAGTTGTGATTACTTTCAATGAATTAGACATAATAATAGTAAATATAAAGCTCATATATATATATATATAAGAAGAATCTACAATACTATATATATATATATATATATATACTGTAAGCTTTTGGTTGTTGAGACCAATGTTCCAGACAGATGTGGAGTTGACAGCTGTTGGACAGGTGAATGTGAAAAGTAAACCCTTCAAGCAGAAAGAACCTCTCAGGACTATGCTCTAGCAGCAACTTTGAAGTGTAAAGTTCACACTCTCTGCCATGTCCCTGAACTCCTGAACAGCCAGATGGTAAGAGTTGGATGGGGTTGATTTGAAGTGCAACACTAATAACGGGTGTAAACATGGTTCAAAGCATCAGTCACTCAAACTATCAAACGTTTATGATTACATTGTTTGGGTAAACATAAGAAAATAACTTACATTTTTATGCAATTATTTTAATTAGTTATTTTGTTAGAACTAAATGGGCATGAACTGTATGTGTATGTATATATATATATATATATATATATACATAATTTATTATTCTAAACCCACATGCAAGCTTAGTCTGCAGAGCTGTAATCTTTAATGGCAACACACTAAATATTAAATGCAAGAATATGACTACAGTCGAGCACCTGCCTGTTTAATTGGCAAACTATACTTCGTACTATACCTCTGGTCATTGCTTACAGGAGTAAGCAGGAGATCTTATTTTGATCAGAGAATAATAATAAGCTTCTCGTATTTCTGCGCTTTAGACTCATATCTTTTGTGCCATCCATTAGTGCTGTTAGGGGTAATTATCATGACTATATGAAAGGTTGAACTGATACCAGGACCTTTTTGAATGGCACTTCATCAAAGTCCAGGCCACACTGTAATGGAGCTCTCTTTCTCAGACTTCACACAGACCGCAGCTCTTTCTTTGACCCACCATGTAAGAGGATGCTTGTCTGAAGGATGTGGGTCAAGTGAGCACCACCCAGATGATACCACCAGGCTAAGTGGAGGTTAAGATCTATTTCCTGTCCGGACTTAGTAGATATTCACTGTTGGAACAACACAACTTGCATTTTCTTTGTGGTGAAAATATGTGAAAATGGCTGAGTAAATCAAAGAGGTAAATGCACCTCAGGGACATGTGATATTTGAAATAGCATTCTATCATAACACACACATCAGTTTTGCAGCATAGTGGCATACCACAAGTCTCAACCCATTGGAAATATAAGCTTCTACATACATTTCTGCAACCTCCTAATTATGTACCATACTGCACATTTCTTTGCAGTTTCAAAGTAAAATGTCGCCAGGCAGTGGTGCTAAAACATACGTTTAATATGTATCCGTTGCACGTTTGTATTAGTTATAAATGTGTAGAATGTTAAAAATGTTTTAAAGCCATAACAAAACATCCTGCAACTAATTGTGTAAAAACTAGCCTTTATTAATCAAAAATGTATCTGTAAATCCTACTTTGTTTGAAAAGGAATAAAAGTTGTGGGAGTTTTACTGCCTCTAGTGTTCATTTTTTAACTGAATACTGCAGCGATTAATATGTATAAATACGTATTTTAGGTTTTGTAGAAATGTATGAAGAGGCACATATGTCTAATGAGCCTAGATTGACAAATCTTGGGGCACTGCCACAAACCGTGAGATGAGTCCACACCAATAAGTTATCACATCAAATGCAATCCTTTGCAGTAAAAGTGTAAACATATTTATTCATGCTAATTTGTTGCAGCACATGCAGTATACAAAGTGGTCTAAATAAGCCAATTTCACCATACTTATATAAAATACTATATTTTTATACAGGACACAGTATGCAAATTTTCTTTAATTCCATGATACCCTGCTGCTGTGATGAAGAAGCACTGGAGGCATCGGAATCCATTTGCTAGCTTTATTTAAACAGAGTAGTCATACAGGCAGAGATCGGTACATGGGAAGACAGGTTTGTAGGAGACCAGGCAGTAATCATAATCGAGAGACAGGCAAAAGGTTCAGGGCAGGCAGCAGAGTTCAATAATCCAGATAACAGGCAAAACAGGTTCTGGGCATTGACCCATGACCATTCCTCGGGTCCGCACCCCTCCCAGTCGATTAGGTATTGAAGTATCCTGCCTCGGCGTCTGGAGTCCAGGATCTCGTTGACCTGATAGATGTTTTCCAGTTTTTCGGCAAGGGGAGGGGCCTCCTGTGTCGCGGCCTCGTCTAGGCCCCTCTCTCTGGTGGGTTCTGCAGCGGGCTTAAGCAAAGAGATGTAGAACGTGGGTGAGATACTGTAAGTGGCTGGTAAGTTGGGCGGAGCACGCTGAAAACTCCCTGCGTAAACCCTCAACACACCTGACTCCATTTCAGTATATTCTGGGATCTATACGAAATCTATACGAAACAGGAGTTATTTGTCTTTGGATTTGAAAAGGACCCATGTACCTGGGACTTAATTTTCAGCAGGGCAGATGTAATCTGAGGTCTCTGGTGGAGAGCCAAACCCATTGTCAGGGCTCATAGGGTGGGTTGGGACAGCGTCGTCGGTTGGCCTGGGCAGTGACTCTTTGGATAGCTCTCTGCAGGTTGGTATGCGCGGCATCCCAGGTTTGTTCACTGCGATGAAGCCAGTGGTCACAGGGCGGGAGGGTAGCTCACAGGGTTCTCCTGACCATGGGAAGAGTGGAGGTTGAAATCTCAGAATATACTGAAACGGAGTCAGGTGTGTTGAGGGATTACGCAGGGAGTTTTTAGCGTGCTCCGGCCAAATCAAGTACTGGCTCTAATCCTCCTGGTTGTTATGGCAATAAGTCCTTTAAAAGCGAATGAGCTCCTGGTTCATACGTTCCGCCTGGCCGTTAGATTCAGGATGGTATCGGGAGGTAACGCTTATGTTGATGTTCATTTGTGTACAAAACTCTTTCCATACCCTGGATGTCAATTGTGGCCCTCGATCAGAGACTATATCCTCAGGCAAGCCATATCGAAACACCTGTTCCATCATAATCTGAGCCGTCTCCCTGGCAGTAGGTAGCTTAATCAAGGGTATTAGTCCGACAGTCCTTGGAGAAGTGGTCAGCAATGGTCAAGATGGTAGTGTACTGGTTGGATGGAGGTAAGTCTGTGACGAAATCCATTGCGATATACAAGGTCGCCGGGGTAAAGGTAAGGGCTGAAGAAGACCGGCTGGACGTTGACGTGAAGACTTGGATACTTGGCAGATGGAGCAGGTGTTAACAAAGTGAGTGACTTCGGTTGACAGTTGGGGCCACCAGAACCGGTTAGTTATGAGTTCGGTTGTGGCCAGCGTTGGGGGTGTCATGCACAAGGTGTTCTTAGGGTTCGGGGAACATAAATCTTGTCATGAGGACATTCAGCAGGTATGGGGTCTGTAATTTGGGCCTCCGTGATCTCTCTGATTATATCCCACTTGACTGGTGCGATGATCATAGTAGGAGGTAAGATGGGTTCAGGTAGGCTGGTGGTGGTGGTACTGTCAAACTGCCAGGATAGTGCATCAGCTTTCACATTCTTTGATCCCGGTCTGTACGTGATTTGAAAATTGAAACGTGAGAAGAACAGGGACCAACAAGCCTGTCTGGCGTTAAGTCTCTTGGCTGAACATAAGTACTCAAGGTTACGATGATCTGTTTAGACTCTTCCATCCAGTGCCTCCCCTCCTCAAGTGCTGCCTTAAGTGCCAGTAGTTCCCTGTTGCCCACATCATAGTTCCGCTCTGCTTGTGTGAGTTTTCTGGTGTGGAAGGCACAGGGATCCCAGGCCGGTGTTGGAGGCGTCCACCTCAACCACAAACTGTTTTTTAGGATCGGGGTGACGAAGGATGAGAGCGGTGGAGAATCTGTTCTTGAGCTCTTGAAAAGCCTTTTCACTCTCGGAGTCCCAAGGTAGGCGTTTGGTTCCCTTTTTGGTCATTGAGGTAAGGGGTGAAGCAACCTTACAGAAGTTTCTGTTGAAACGTCTATAAAAATTAGCTAATCCCAAGAATCGCTGGAGTTCTTTCAGGTTCTGAGGTTTTGGCCAATCGACAACAGCAGCTACTTTTTTGTCATCCATAGTCACCCCTGCGGCACTGATGACATAGCCCAAGAATGCTATTTTAGTTTGATGGAACTCACATTTGGCTAACTTGGCAAAAAGTCTGTGGGTAATGAGTCTCTCAAGCACGGTATGGATGTGCTGAACATGGGTCTCAGGATCTTTGGAATAAATCAGGATATCATCAATGTACACTATGATGAAACGATTGAGTAGATCTCTGAATATGTCGTTCACCAGGGCCTGGAACACAGAGGGGCTATTGGAAAGCCCGAAGGGCACCATCAAATATTCATAGTGCCCGTTGGTGGTTGAAAAAGCCGTTTTCCACTCGTCTCCTTAACGAATTCTAATCAGGTTGTAAGCAATGCGCAGGTCAAGCTTGGTGAAGAGGCGAGCTGAACGGAGCTGTTCTAAGGCTGCAGGAACCAAAGGTAAGGGATTACTGTTATCTCGTTCAAGGCCCGGTAATCTATGTAAGGTCTTAGTCCACCGTCCTTTTTCTTCACAAAGAAGAAGCCTGCCGATGCCGGAGATGTGGATGGTCGTATGAATCCCTTAGCGAGTTCTTCTTATATAAAGAGATTCATACTTTCAGTCTCTGGCTGGGACAACGGGAATACACGGCCCTTGGGAAGTACAGTTCCAGGTAAGAGGTCTATGGCGCAGTCAGTAGGTCTTTGTGGTGATAGTTGAGTGGCCTCCTCCTTGCTGAAAGCTCTTTGCAGATCGTGATATTGCTTGGGTAGGTCCTGAAGTTCAGGTGTTTCCTCCGAAGTGGTGACGACGCTGTGGACTGATCGTTTCATTTGGTGAAGGCAGTGGTTATAACAGAAAGTGGACCATTGGGTAATCTGATGAGTAGACCAGGCGATTGAGGGGTCATTGTTCCAACCAGGGCAGGCCTAGGATGACGGGGTGCTCAGGTGAGGTGATGACCAGGAAGTGAATTCTCTTGGTGTGCAGTGAGCTGGTGAGATGTGTGAGCGGGTGTCCAGGTGGTGATCCTTCCGGACCTTATGGGTCGCCCGTCGAGGGCTGCAACAGCCATGGTGGGAGAACAAGAAAGGGGAGGAAGTGAGTTCTTAACAGCAAACTCTTCATCTATAAAATTTCCTGCTGTCCCTGAGTCAATAAATGCTTTAGCATTGATTCTCTGGCCCTAATATACAATGCTCACATCAATTTTTATGGCAGAAACCAAAGAAACTGCACTCAACCGATAAGTCATGGAGCATGGAGGCCGGACCGGACAACTGGCTCGGAGGTGACCCGCTTCTCCGCAGTACATACATAGATTATTGGTGCGGCGTCTCTCTCGTTCCTCTGTGGTGAGGTGCGTGACTCCAATCTGCATTGGTAAACTCCGCAGAGGACTCGGAACCTTGTCTTAAGGCCAGAAACTCATCTTTGGCGTTTCGACCATCGGCGGACGAAACTTTGGTAAGATGGAAACGTCATGTTCCGGCCCCTCCAGAGAGCCGTAACCCACTCCAGCACCTTTCCAGTGAGCAACGAGCAGACGAGCGACACCTTGCTATCATCCAAGGCAAAACAGCTGGGTTGTTGCTTCATATAAAGCTCGCATTGTAATAAAAAACCTTTACACTTGCCTGGGGAGTCGTTGTATTTTTCGGGAAGTGCAAGTTGTGCAGGGCTAATAAGGGTGGTAGCCGGTGGCGGAGGACGTGGTGTTGGCGGGCTGACGGCTTGACTCGGTGTGACTGAGAGTGTCAGCTGAGTTCATTTTACCAACTGTTGCTGATGGGTAGCTTGTACAGTGGCTTGATGGCTCACCTCATTGATAACTTGTACCAATGCTGCTGGATCCTGTGTTGACGAAGTCTTCTGTGATGAAGAAGCACTGGAGGCGTCTGCTGCTGTGAGCCAGAGAGCAACACAGAGGCGCGATTGGTGACAGCTGCATTTGACCATTGGCATGTTTTGAACATTGAATCCCACAACACAATGCCACAGTTTGACTTCCTCTTTCCAGTGTATCATGGTTGTCACATGTGATGTAGTTTCACATATATTTAAATAAATTAGGTAATTAAATAGTTTAGTTGCATGTAGTGAATAATAAACATTAAGAGTCCAAACATGCTAATAAAGTCTTCACAAAGAAAGACAAAAAACCAGAACAACTAAGACAGAGACCTACAGATAAGAAAATAAAATTAAGGAGAAGATAAAAAACTTAAATGGAGAAATGTAGATTAACTTACAAAATTAAAATACACAATATTTAGGTTACCTTATTTTCAGGTCTTTCGTCATTAAAATAAGCGTATGTTTTGACAATGACAAAGTTTCAGAAGGAACACTAGACGAATTAATCACAGCTGACATTGCATCAGCTAATCAATCTCCTCGTTATGAATACCCAATCAAATCTTTCCTTATCACTATAAATAACCATATTTCTCTTTCATTTGCATCTCGCTTTTGCAAAAACCCTCCCCTCCTTCTCAGCCCCACGATTTCTTTTCAGGGGGGCAGTCAGAGATCAAGCCAGACCAAGATCTAAAATTAGAAATTTTACAAGCATTCATTTATGTGATATTTTCATTACAAAATACAATATCAGTGTGTTAAAATTCAGAGTTCCAAAATATTACATTGACGACCTTGACAGGCTAAAACATGGAAGGAAGAAGAAGAAAAAAAGTGGAATTATATAAAGGAATTCTGGAGACCTTAAGAAAAATAAAAAAATTTATGAGACTATTGAAACTATGTATATCTATATTTGTATCCTCTCGAGGGGTCTTAAGACCAGGAAGAAAAAAAAGATTGCATCAAGAGACAAAAGTCACATAGAACCAAGTGCAAAATTTTTATTTTACCAAGTGCAAAATATATCTGGATAAAAATTTTTGTTGGCCCTGCAACATTGTGATTATCCAGCCAGGTTTGAAGAATATTTTATAGTTTTTGTGAAGTTCAGCTTTACAGTGCTTACTTATACAGTGTGGAGATATATAATCAAGACTTATTATTTTTCTATAATTTTCCAGGGTCAACAAAATATGTTAACCTAGGAACACATCTAACTCAGCAAAACCAGAATGTGCCAAAATGTGTAAGTTAACACTTCAAAAACACTAGGTTACAATCAGTAAGAACCAGCCCTCTGGGGAACATTTGGCTGCATGCTTTGATGCTTAAACTTGCCTCTTTTGCATTCCTGAACAAGCAGATGGGCTGCCTAGCCCTGTCCAAACCTTGTATTGACCCCTGCTCATGATGACCTTCAGTGGAGGATTTAGGTAATCCAGCGAGTGGATGGTTTCACTCACGAAAGTGTCTGACCCATATTCACTGCCTGCAATCCCTTTGTTCCTAAGATCCTGATCTAATCCTTTGTGTCCATTTCTAGTGGGCATCAAATACACTTACACGTGTAACAAAGAATTGCAGGTTTAACTACAGTTAGCTAAAGACCTTTAGCATATTCCAAATAATCAAAATCCCATTGTAGCAAGAACCCAGAGAGATGAGAGATTATCTCCAAAAGCTTAAAGTGTGACATCACAATACAGCTCCACTTCAAGCTAAAAATATTTGCTCAAAATGGACTCAAAAGGAAAAGGAAGATATGCAAGGCTTGGCAGCACTACACACAGAACAGTCTCAACTAATTTATATCCCCCTTGAAACATAGGAGCCACTCAGACAACAGTTTCTTCTTAATATGCATTGAGGAATTTTTTGTTGGCAACCAGCAGTGGTGTAGCAGTTTTACATTTTCATCTGCTTTTCTCGTGCCAGTGAATCCCTTTGTGGTACCATTGTGCACCTCTGACATAATCCTTGTAATGAAAGGTGATAAAAGTTGAGAGAATGTGACCTGCTTCCTACAGTTTGCCCATCAGACATCCAGGCTACGAGAGCCCGGGATGAAGTGGAAAGACATGGGAAACTCAATCCCTGCAGAGTCATTTAAGATGCATTTAAGAAGCAATTTGAGACTGCCAACTTCACCTCGTCATCACAACTCTTGATCTCAAGATGACAAATTCAGTCTTCCAGTCTCTCAGAGAGGTCTGTAGGCTAAACATTGGACATCTATTTTGCTCAACTCTCAAAATGCATCACAGGTCCGAGCCGACTGCAGCGAAACAAGTCTACTCTTGTGGACAACCACAACCAGACCTCTTAATCAAACACTTTGGTAGGTGCTGAAGACATTTTAGCAGCAACCACGATTGCGTATTTTCACTATGGCACCACTAATGGATGGACAAAGCTACACTGGTGCAAGACTTCTAGGAGGACACCAAAGGCAGATGTGAAAAGCATTCTGTGTCCCACAGGCAGTCATACCATTTGGGGTGACTTCAGTGTAAATATAGCTCAGGAGGGGTGTGAAGACAGAAGCGGTGTGGAGTTTGAGTGTGAAAAGGGGCCTTGGAAGGGGTGCACATGGTGAATGCTGCACAAGGGCAAGTAAAGTGCAGCATATGGAGTCAGGGGCCTCTGCTACATCTCTCACCCGTTCCATGTCAGCACTTCATGGTCTACACATGCTGTGCGTACTCTCATTGTCAGTTCAGAGCACTCTGGACTATTAATAAGCTCTGCAGCAGAAAAAAAGAAAAAATATTGATTGTTACAATAATGGAAGAAGTGTCACACCGCACCAGCAAGATTTTAAAGAAAGGGCCCAAATCAATTGACGTCAATGGATTTTCTTAAATGAAAGAACAGTTTCTTAAAGAAAACTGTGATGGACAGTATATAAAAATTATTTGATTTTGCTTTCCACCCATGAACACCTCTTCTTTTTAACAAACAATGAAAGTGGCCCTTTCCCAACTGGCGTACTTAATGTGGACTCGTGAGCTGCATCTGAAATCGTAAAAATAGATAGATATAGATATTCCCTACTATATAGCATAAAATGTACAGCATTCATATACAGCAGTGACGTTCTGTCCATATAAGCTCTGCACACCATGGAGAATGAGTTTGCTGTTTATTTAATGTAAACATGATTTAAAGTTGTTCCTTTGTCATTTCAGATGTAATTTAAAGCTTAATAAAGTGTTGGCAATAAGAACATTAAATTGACAAATAACGACAACAAAACAAAACAAAACTAACTCAACTAAATAAAAAATAAATAAATAAATAAAAATGACAGATATATAGATAGATAGACAGATATATGAACATTCATAATATTAAAATTTTATTTTAAGGCTACCTTCTTTTCCTGTATGTCCTACTTTGTAAGGCTTTCTGGGATTATATTGTTGTTTGCAATGTTAGCTGACAATATTTTAAAGATATTAATATTTTAGTTATTTTGCATGGTCTTTTTTAATTGGAGTAGTATCATCTACTCCAGTAGAGTCCAGGGGCCTGTACCATGAAGCCGGATTAGCTGGCTAGCCAGGTAAGTTTAAGTTTAGTTTGCACCAATTCTGGGTTTTAGGTACCATGAAATTGGCTTTTAGCAGTGTTCATCGCCATAGTAACTTGTGCTGCACGGCTAACCTGCACCAGGGCAGGTTATGTTCTGGGTTTGAGAGCTCAAAACAGAATTTGACCAATCAGCTTGCAGCAAGGTGGCACGTCTGATGCAATAAAACCACTCCTCCTGCTTCTCTTACTCCTTGTAAAGGACGCTACATAGTAAAACATTGTTTGATGATAAAATCCTCCATTTTTTTTTTTTTAATTTTAGATTATTTTTTAATTACTTTATTATTTATATAATTATTATCTCCTTAATGTATTACACTAGCTAGTTTAGTTTAGTAATAATAAGGCTTTTCATTGATTAAATATATAATCATAGATAATACGCAGTATAAATAAGTAAACATGACTACATATAAGTTTACGTGTTTTTACCTATAGTTATTTTAGAGTTATACTTATATTATTGCTTACTTGCAATTTCTTTTTTTTCTTTTTTTGAGGGTGTACTCACACTAGGCACTTTGAACCGTGCCCGAGCGCGTTTGACCACCAAAGCGCGGTTCGTTTGACTAATG
>JAUCMT010000056.1:9068909-9081751 GCA_032357475.1 Enteromius thamalakanensis
ATTAAAACCAATACAATTCCCTCATAACAATCATTTATCTTCTATTATTTTTGAGCTGGGTTCTATTTTTTTAAGCACTGTATACAACATGAGATCTAATGAAATTTAACCACAAAATTATGCTCTGCAACAAAACTGTTGCAAGTACAGTTATTTCCATTGTTTATGCTTATGTTGTGTATAGCCAATATATTGACAGTATATTGTAAATCGCCAGTGTAAATTTACTGAAAAAGCAGTTGCACTTATTAAAAATGTACTGTATGGAGCGGATGGGGGGTGGCGCCAGAAGGGAGTCTCGCCCGGGGTATTGATATTTAGTAAATATATATTAGTGAGTAAATGGAGTTACCTTAAGTGCAGGAAAATGCAGTGACATCAAAAATTATTTAGACAACAGACACCAGAAGTATATAGATATATATTCATTTATATATTTTCATTTATTCATTGATATTTCAACAGACTAAAAAGTTGTAAATACAACTTCTGAATGAAAGGCACAGTAAAATCAGACACAGCTGATATAATACTCAACTGAAATAGAAATACAGTACAAAAGCGGACAGTTATTTATGCACGCAAAAAATCTCTCACGTGCCAACACCTAAAGAGAGGCCATTGGGACACCGGTTTAGATTTGACAAGAGTGGAGGGATCTTCACTGATAATGACTGATGGACACTTATTGCTTTGACTCTGACTGGCCAGAACTCAAACATGGATAAAATAAAAAATAAGATTCAAATCTTAATTTGTTGCATACATTTGCACTGGCAGAAACATCAAACTGAAAGTGATTAGCTAGCTTTCAAAATCCAGGCTCAATGGAGTGATGCTGTCAGTCAAGCGATAGCGTACTTCATTATCTAACGCAAACTCATTAGCATACTGATCTAATTCATTGGTCCACCAAGTGCAAAATCAAACCAGGGAGGGGAAAAACAGCAGGCTGATGGCTCAAAGTTAAATGATCTTAAGTGTTAGAGACGTTTAATTAAATTTTGATTAATTCAATTGCAGAGCTGTGAAATTGAAATGTTAAGATGGACTTTAAAGATAGAAAATTCCATTTCAGCCTGTGCGGATGCACGTTTACACATTGTGGAGCTGATAGTGCCACATCACGCCGTGCGCCGGTACATTATTCATAGTTAACAGCCAATTAGAGACCTGGACCCCGCTCTGATGTAATAGCACCATGCAATTTGGATTCATTGTGGCCATCTCTGTGGACTTTGCTTGATTAATACACACAAATCCTCGTAACAAATCTAACCGCATTCGTGAATCTGCTCTGGGGTTGTTGGACTACGCTTGGTTTTTAGGCTCTGCCCTTTCAGTTCAGAGGTTTGAGTTACACAGAACCAGACTCTTTGGTATATGCAAAGCAATTCCAGCTCATTTCCCCTCTCCAATCTGCTCTAATTATGTACAGACTTCCTCTCGACAATCTCAAAGTTATGTTATGTCAAACGCATTCTTCCTGGAATGTAAGTGAATCAATTAGGCAAAAGACGTACAGTATGCTGAAAAGTTTTGGACAGAGTTAATGCTTGTGTATTGACGTTCCCAGCTGCCTTTTCAGGGTGTCGCCATTTTGCAAGTAAACCTCCAGCGAGAAACCGCAGGATGTTGATGATGGTGACATGACCGCTGCCTTTGTTGCAAAATAAACCATTGAAGAAAAGCAATGAAATCAAGACATTTCAATAATTTAAAGATCAACGTAAGCGTAACAAAATGTACACATAACAGATTGTAGTGTGAAGGACGACTGGTCTGAGATCAAGTCACAGAAGATCCCCAAAACCTGAAGATGTCGTTGGACATTGACGAGTTAATGTTGACGGAGATGGGCGGTCATTACCTAGCGGTACCGCTTAGCTGGGTTAAGTACTCACGCAGTTCTTTAGCTGCCTGGAAGCGGCCATACCGCTTTTTAGGGTTTGCACATTCGTCCAACAGCGCTTCAAGCTGGCCGTCTTTGGCTATGTGTGGCGGGGGGTCGTGAAGAAGTCCACCGGAGCTGCCCCGCCACATAGCATATCGAGAAAGCAGATTTTGACAGATGGCGTAATAATTGTGGTCCACTGTGACCCGCGAGCACAACATGTCTTTAGAGAAGGAGAGACAGGCCTCCTTGTCGCACTCCTCAAACTTGCTCTCGTACCAGACGTCGTAGTTCTCAGGCTTATCTACAAGAAGGTGACAGAAACCAGAGTCAATATGCAGCAGTTAAATATACAAACTATCACAGACTAACTAAATTTACTCTTTTTTTTTTTTTTTGTAAAGACTGACAAGTTTCAATATCGTTTGGTTATGTGTTTTTTTTCTTGTCTAAAAAAGAAAATTACAATTACAATATTTCTTACAATTTTAAAATTGAAAACAATATCTGCTTTTTATAAATCATATTTGGACACACTCATTCAGTCTGAGCACCGTGAAAATATCAGTCGATGGACCAAGAGAGCAATTTGTGACTTAGAAACAGCACAGAAGCAATCAGGTGGACATTTCTGAAGTACAGCATGTTCCTTCCTTAACAAAGGAACACAAATTGGTCTGTTTTACTGCCCAGAACACCAATCCATACAACCTTCATATTTACACTTATTTTTCAAGAACTTGGCAACCAGTGCAAATAAATAACAATCCCTATGATGGGAAATTCTTTGGAGTTGCATTAATGATCAAATTGATTAGAGTGAAACAACCCAGGAGATGCCAACTCCTAATCATGTTTGAGAAACTCATTGTACTCCAGCCTCTGTCCTTTCTCAACTCCAATGACTCAATCATTGTTTCCGGCATCAGGGTCTGCCTCGGGCCTCAGACCAATGCCTAAACTCAATCATCGCTCAACACAGATCTGCAGATGCTGAGAGCCAAGGTGAAGAGATGTCATTTACTCCACTAGACGTCTATGTGACTGATGTGTGATCAGGCCCGGTCTTTTTTTGCAAGTGCATAGAGGTTTAAAAACCAAGAAAGACCAAGGCTTATTCTCACTAAAGTACATATTAAACAATATCTGTAGCAAGAATGCAGCACCAAAAATTAATGCTATACGCAAATATAGCCACAAGCAGCAATAATTATAGTCAAAGCACATGGAAAAACGGGAAATGACCATAATTATTATATTTATTGTAGAATATATATCCTGTGGATGCAGTGCAATTGGGTGATTTAAGCGTTCCTCAGCAGTGGGAGTTAATTTAATTTGCATTGCCCAAATGTGTCTATTTTTTGTTTTTAGTTAAGAGGCTAGTTTATACATCACAATTTATGCAAACTGGACAAACTGTTATTCCGCCTTTCATGCTGCAAAGAGGACCAACAGCCACAGCATAATGCTTACGTTTATATATCATAATTATTCTTTTAAACACAAATTACATGGTCCTTTTTTATTTATTAATATTTATGAAATTTTTTTTTCTAAGCTGCAATTTTTTATCTATTATTAATGTTTTATTTATACAGTAATGTTTCAAAAATTATATATTCTTATACACACACAGTATACACAATAACAATAATAAATAAAGATTTATACAGAAATAAGAGCATGTCAAAGACATTGCGGACAAGCTCAGATATCAATAACTGCATGCTAAACATACCAACTGCAATATGGATTTATAAAGCTGAACTTATAAAACATTTTACAGTACTCCATATTGTTCAGGTTGCCCTCATCTTCTAAATCCTCCCCCTCTCTTCCCTTCTCTTTTGTGTCTTTACAAACACATCATCCTAATCTATGCTGTGTTATGTCTGAACAAGACATCTGACCATTGCAAAGATGGAAGGACGCTACTTGATCATCTTTAGCAGGCCAGAGAGACAATCGCAATTGTTAGTGCAGTGGAGCGGAGCCGTGCTCGAGATGGAATTTCATTTTAAGCTGCAGCTTTCCCTGCGTCGCTGGTCTAGACAAACATTCTGTATCCATGCCTTGTGCTGGGCTCTCTCCAAAGCACTGCAGATAATTTCATTACGGAGCTGCGGATCAATGTCGCTTTGTGCTCTTTAAATACTGCACTGGTGAACTTGCTGCCTAATTGACTGGCCTTCTGTACCATCAATTGTTCAGAACAAAGAATCTTTTTTGGTCTTAATTTATTAGCACAGTTGTCGAAATGTGTTTCTACATCAGATTCTTGACGTAACGCAAAACTTCCTGTCAAGACTGATTACAAAGGCTGCCATTCACTAAACAACCGTGCAAACAAATGTGCACAAAATCATGATTCATCAAATCAGTTTACAAGCAAATTGATAAATAATATAGTATATATATATATATACACACACAAATACATATACATACATATACACACATACACACACACACATACATATATATATATATATATATATATATATATACACACATACATGTATATAAAGATAGAAGGAAGGCTGGATACATGGATGAACTGATGATAAATATACAGAAAGACATTTTTTATATTTAAAATACAGATATATAGATAAATGTACACATTTAAAATCAAAACAGTTGAATGGATTTGTATATATACGATAATAAAATCATCAAATATAAATATAATTTAAACATAAAACACATACACGTTATAAACAAATAAACATGTATTAATTATATATATATTTTTCCTCTCTCTCTCTCTCTCTTTTTACAAAAAAAGTAACCAGTAGCAGTTAAATTAATAATAATAAAAATAATAAATAATAAAATGCTTGAGAATGGCACTAATGTCTGTATTAAAAGATATTTAATGATGAATGGCTGTACAGCAGTTATTTTGCAACAAGCCCGCACATGGAGATCACCTGGGTGTGTATCATGCTACTCAACCATATTCCAGAATAAATCAGATTCATTAAAATCACAAGAAATGAATTACCATGCTTACGCACTTGTTGTAAACATGGTGGACCTTTAACATGAGAATGTTTTTGACTCACATAATTCCTAAAC
This sequence comes from Enteromius thamalakanensis, assembly GCA_032357475.1. Taxonomy (NCBI): domain Eukaryota; kingdom Metazoa; phylum Chordata; class Actinopteri; order Cypriniformes; family Cyprinidae; genus Enteromius; species Enteromius thamalakanensis. Next base: position 9,073,888 of record JAUCMT010000056.1, read on the forward strand.
TTAAAAGGTAATTATTTGTGATTGAAACCCAACTGCTTGTAAAAAACAGTGTCTACCTTTATTACTCCTTCAAAGCAGAGCTAAAACAATTTAAATTTATCCTTGCGGAGCTGTTTGACTGGTAAAAGGGAATACCCTCCCCTCAAGGGCTCGCTCCCACTTCAATGACAGAGCTTCTTCTATGAGGTTTTTGGCACTGTGACAAGTCGCCAGTGAAGAAAGACCCATACTGGCGTCACTCTGTCCTCACGTGTGAGTCTCTTGCGCACCCACCCGCACAGACACATATTCTATCTGAGGCTTTCAGGAACAAACCTTGTTCTCTGAATAGTGTTCTATCTGATGCTGGGTATTCTCCCCTGAGATGTCACAAAACACAAAAGGTACAACACAAAATGTCTGCACACTGGTAAAGCACTCCATTCTGACGTGCTGGGCGTGTGACAGCACTTTTCTGCACCATTCTGGGTTCTAAAGGCATTTATTGGGGTGTATAATGAATGTAGAACCTTAGCACTTAACCTTACTATCATTATATGCACCAAGAAGGCACTTTTTGTTACGAAAGAGATTTTGAATATTATAAGTGTTAAAGGGTTATATTATAATTTCTATTTAAAAAAAGCAGGTGATTGGATGTCAGGGGAAAAGAGTTGCATATGATGCCAAAATTTGTAAGGTGACTTGGTTCAGCAGCCTTCACTTTGCTTTTCACACCCTAATTATATGCATAAAGATGTTCCTGGTTGAATCTTATAGAATAGTCACCCTTGTCAGGGAATGAAGACAGAATGAACTACATGGGCACAAGTTAGTGACAATGGCATTAGTTTAGGACATTGAATCATTTAATGCCATAATTCATTCAATGGCATAAAATTTGTCACCATTGTGTCACTCACATTGTTATAAACAATAATCTCTGTTATGTTAGTATTTTTATATATCGTTGCTATATTAATATTCTAAATCTGCCTTTTTTATTTTCAATTTTTATTTTACTTCAAGATTTACTAACTTTTCATTTTCAGTTTTGTATTTCAACTCAGATTTTACTTTTATTTCATTTCATTATTATTATTAATAATTTAATTATAGTTACCAGTTTATGTGAATAATGGAGATAACACCACCCAACTATCCAAGTATTATCCTCTGAAGTCATACAACAGATTTGTGTGTAGAACAAAATTGTGCCAGGCTCATTAAGAAAAACAAGTGCCGTTTTCAGCCTCTTTTAATCCGTTTCACAGAATTGATCAATGTTCCAAATCCATTGTTAGCCAAATATGGCCACAAGTTCCTTCATTACTACTGCTGTTCGACAATTTGGTATTTCCCGAAACGTAGTTAAAATGAACAGCATGGCAAATGTGTTATTAGAATGTTAGAAGCATATGATGTGGACTTCAATGGATCATACTCTTGGGCAAATAAGCAAGCTAACATGCAGTACATTCTGTATCAGTCACTCCATTTAAAAAAAAACACACACACACTTCAATTCATATATTTTAGACAGAAGTTTAAGACTATAGCGATGGGCAGTAATTGATTGTATGTAATCTATATTATGTAATTAGATTTCAAACAGACATTTACTGCACATATAGGTAAGAGGTAATCTATTTACTTACTCTGTTTGATCAACCTCTTGTCGGCCACCACAACATTCTCCGCATCCACCACGATGACCTTCCCGTCCCGCGGGCCCACGGCGAAGTTATCGAAGCTGACATCCAGCAGATAGAGAGCAAAGTCGAAGTCGTTGTTAGTAAGCTGCTCCGCAATGTCCATCAATTGCTTGGCCAGGTCTACTCTCTTTTCCCAGGGAGCATTGAAGAAACTCCACAGCTCCTCACCCACGTAGTTCACCGCCACCATCCGCCCGCAAGCACCCAGGTACTTTGCAAATGGCCAGCCTTCGTCGGAGGGGAAACTCTGAGAAAAGCACACAAGGGAGTGATTTTGAGTTTATGTTCAATAAGAGTTAAAAGACCCTACTAAGTGAGTTTCGAATTTCCCATCGTAGCCCATCATCGAACTTCAAGTTCAAATGAAACAATTTTTTCGGCCAACTAAGTTGGCTACTCCATGTGAACTTCAAATACCTTCTCAGAATAACAGTAAATTGGACTACAGGGAATTGTGATTGGTTTCCACGCTGACGGCGGTGCTTCTGGTGTCCAGACGTCGAACTGAAATGTTTTGAGATGAAAGCTAACAGCTCTGGTAGGAGGGCTACATGAAGAGGGGGAGATATACGACATCAATTGCATGCAAAACAGCAGGTTATTATTTTAATACGGTGGTTGTTTTGTCTGACTCGCATAGAGGCAGGAGATTTGTGGATGCTGGGGAGGCATCTGTCATTTGTGACTTTACTTTGCTAGCCTCTTCAGATACACACAAATGAGGCAAGTGAAGCAGCTGTACCCCAGCAACTGGGTTGGTCTCTCAGGGCCTTGAGTGGGCACGTCTCATTACAGCTCCTCTGTCTATTCCATCTACCGCAGCATGGAAGTGCAGAGTCAATTAGATATGAAAGAGCACAAATTAGAGCAAAATAAAAGGAAAAACCAAATACATTCACTGTCCTGACCACACAATTTGGTTTGCTCAATAAGAGTGCCACTCTATTTTAATAAGTCATATTTGAAATGTACAAAACCTTCGTCGTGTTTTGCTCTGGGACCTTCTGGCTGATATTCAGCAATAATTTCACCTGCTTCCTTTTCCCCAAGCTTCTCAAATGACTCGCACAAGCTTCATTGATATTGACAGACAGAGCTGCGCAAGGGAAAAAAGGCGTACAACTTGCCATCGAATTCGCTTTTATTTCACAGTCAGAGAAATTTAATAGTCTAGTTTAATCTGCCTCAGAATCTAGTTAAAGTTTAATGCAGAGTCTCATTAATATTTCACCATACACATATTATTTAAAAACATACAATCAGTAAAAGGACGCAGAATGAAACGGCTTCTGTTCGGTCTGAGAGCTTTTTGTTACACACTCTTAAAATGGTAATGCAGAAGGCGAAAACACAAAAGGTATCTTCATGCGGCTGTACTATGTATGCTATTTTTGCTGTATGTATATGGTACACACTGTGTGAATTCTGAAATTTGGGGTAATGGTAGTACCCTTGAGATTGTATTGGATCACTTTCAAATAACACTGTCAAAAGGTATTTTCTGTTGGTTTTGAAAATGTTAAATTTAAAGAGTTACTCCATACAAAAATTTTTATTTTGTCATTAATTCCTTTTGGCAAAAAGGTCACGTAATATGACATTTAAACTCATGTTAGACATGTTAAACTTTGAATAAAGCACATAATTACTTAAGATTATCCACGATCATATAGTTTGTATGGTGTTGTAATTAGAAACAGTTTCTAATTTAAAAAAATGTACGTGTCACCGTCTTGGCTACTTAGGACAAAACCTCTGATTAACATGGAAAAGACACCTTTTATCGCATGTCGTGGTGCTGTGTCATGTCGCGTGTTGTTAGGACATGGTGTTACACCTTGAATAAATAGAATTTACATATCCTATACGTTCCACATGTTCAATAACTAAAATAAATACCACACGCAAATATTTTGGTACATATTAAGGTAGGTTATATAGAATATTGTAAATATTGTATTGTATTATTAATGTATTTTTATATCTTTATTTGATTTATTTTCATGCATAACCAAATTCATGTTTCATGACACAAAAACAAATGATCTGATGCCTGAAGAGACTTTAAGACACGGCAGACAATCATAATGGTCTTGATCATCTCCTGGTTTATGTTTCTGCACATTTCTGCTCAATGGTCATACCCCTCGTCTTTGATTTTAATTTAAAATATTGAACAAACCTGCTTCACCAAAGTAATCTTCTATTCAAGAATGTCATTTTTTAATCAGGCTTTTACTTCATATCATCTAGACAGTCCCTCAAAATATCAAAAGTTATTTCCAAAACATGTTTTTAATAACATAGATGTATTCAGGTCTTTTTATATGCAAATTAACATTTGCACAAAAAAAAGAATAATCAACCACAATTTATGTAAGTTCTATTTGATTTTTAATACCCTAAAATAAAATTGCGGCATTAAACACAACCACAGCCAATCAGACAACCTTTGATGATGCTAGTCTCAAAAAGTTTTTTTTTTTCTCACAAAATTGCAAATAGGCTAAATAACTCCCAATTATTTGACACTGAATAAAATCAACCTAATGAGGTCATGACAACAACGTAGTTTACTACTGTATGTCCAGTCTTGTGACCCAAAAAAGCCATTGCAGTGCACTCATTACACAACAACGTGCCTGTCCCTCATCATTTCATTCATTTCAAGTCTTTTTTTTTGACAACCCCGTCCTTGTCCTTCTGTCATTCTATCAGTGGTGTACATGTAGAAACTAGGCAGCTTTGAAGCTACACTATTAAAGCCTTTGACTCTAGCCGCGGCCTCTAAGAAGGGACAGATGAGATAAGACTCAAACTATCAGGCCACGCTGCAGTTAGGCCAACAAATCCACAAAAAACAAAACACACTCCCTCTAATCAGCACTAAACTGTGCCAACAATTTCTACAAATCCAATTTGTTCCAAAGCAGTATGAAATTGAGTGTGCAATAATAACAATATTAGCTCGCTCTGATATTAGTAATTAGCGTGAGGCAAAGCGGAAGCGGGCAAGAAGTCTGGGAGTAAGGCGGTCAATACTCTATAAGAGGACTGGGTCAATCAACAGCCTCCCAGCACTGCTCATTCCCAGCGCACTTCCTGTGTGGGTTTGATCAGGGGCTCTCCAGAAAGAAGGGGGAGAAATCCATGGAGAGGGGAGGAATACACCTCACAAAGCTCAAAGAGAGGGATTTGAATGGAGAAACAGCAGGCCAATCGCTTTTGTGTAGAGCTTTGTTGAAGTCTTGCTCTGTTAATGAGGGTTAAGGGGGGCCTTTAGCAAAGAAAGACCTGCGTAAGGAGGCCCTAAGGCTGTTCAGCATCACATTTACAGCCGCTTTTATTTAGTTCATGCAGCAGCAGCTGTCAGTCTGGTCCTCAAAGATGGCTGAGTGGACTAGAGCCAGTGTGAGAGATCATTTTGGGTCAGCTGACAGAATTGTCAAAATTTGGAGATGGCACTCCACTAAAATATGCTAAACTCTTCCAGTGCTGACTCTAACTGTCCTGAACAGAGTCAAAATGATTAATGGTTAATTCTTTTAGCATGAGAATGTCAAATATGTAATATCTGTATAATTAATAAAGTTTTTTGTATCCTGAAATGTTTATTAAGCATCAAATCAGCAAATTAGAATGATTTCTGAAGGATGATGTGACACTGAATACTGAAGTAATGATTCTGAAAATTCAGCATTTCATCGCAGGAATAAATTACAATCTACGTTTCATTCAAATAAAAAACAATTATTTACATTGCATCTTATGTCTGTCACTGTCTGAAAGTCAAACAGCAATGTCTTGGCTTGAGAAATCACAAGCTGATAACTGATGTCAGAAGAGAGCAATCTGACAGTGCTTTTCATTGCTCCTCTAAATGCTATTTTGGTTTATAAATTATAATTTCATGTTTATACATTTGTTCAAGAAGTGTGTTTTACTGAAATTAAAGTTTCAGTTTATATATCTGACTGTTTGTGTTTATTAAAAAAATTATATACATGTGAATTAAAATTGAAAATGCATCGTCAATGCATCGTTGTATTGTATTGAACCGAATCGATGACATCATAATCAAACCGAACCATGAGACCAGTGTAGGTTCACACCCCTAGTTCTCTCTTGAACACAGTATAACTGAAAAATATACATTCACAAAATATTTATCATCACTAAATTCCCAATACACCCAACTTGGGTGATTTTATGCCCTCTATAAATGTCTTTGTAACAAACACTTAAATAATTTGCTGAATAAAATGCCGAATAATTTAGTAAAAAAGTAAAGTATTTCAGCATTTCAGTCCATGGAGAGCTGACAACTCTGCCTTTTTGACATTCCCCCCAGTGCACTTAAACTCTAATCCAGTATACAGGAGTTATTAACATTACCGATGAGGCGTTGAAGTAGCAAAATAAATTGGAAACTGGGGTCTCATTTAACGATGACTAAACTTTAATATTAATAAAAAGAGGTGCTTGGGTTGAATCTTTGCCTTTATCTCTCTTCTTTTTTTATAAAGCAGCATGTTAATGATAGAGAGTGAGAGAGCGAAACAAAGAGAGAGTTAATTGGTGGCATTAAGAAGTGCTGAGGGAGCACAACTCCACCTGAAATGATACAGAGACCGCTCAGAATGATCAGTGGGAACTTTTCATTCTTATTCACACAATAACCAGTGGCTTTCTCCATGCACTGTAATCTGTTAAAGGGGTCATACGGTGGTACATGCACTTTTACAAGCTGTTTGGACCAAAATGCGTGTACACAAGCACCCAACAACCCTACAATGATAGTGACCCACAAGTATTTTTATCAAAAAAAAAAAAAAAAAAGTTTCCCCTTCTGAAATCAAGCCATTCTCAAATGCATGTCGATGCGAGAGGCCACTCCCACAACAGTTGATTGACAGCTGCGTGCCAGACAGACTGAACTGTTGTCTTACCTTAGACCCGCCCTGAGTGAGCTGTCTTCAGACCGAGACGCAGAGACAAGCAAGACTCCTTAGAGATTGAGGTGTTGTTGAATGTATTAATGAACATAGCAGTGACACTAGTCATTTACCCCCGAAATCTGAGTGACTGAAGACGAGGAATATTAACGCTATGTTTGTTTCTAAAGGGAATGCGCCCTTGATCAACCAAAATGCGTTTTTGTTTGCACGAATCATTCATGACCCAGCCTCACCTACAGAAGCAATGAGTATAATGTCTTTTAATGAATCTTTGCAGATCGCCTTACCTAAGAATGTGCTAATTAGTAAGTTTCACTATGAATATGGCTAAAAAAGATCCTCCGAGAGCGCCTCGGAAAAGAGGGCGGAGTCAATGGAGCTCATGAAGATTTAAAGGGGAAGTACACAGAAAAGAGTGATTTCAAAAGAGCTGTTTTTGACAGGGGAAAATTTGCACTTTTTTACACTATCATTGAGAAATTTTAAAATCAATCTATATTACAAACTTTCCATTAAGACTCATATTAGCTTGTGAAAAATTGCCTTTGTATGACCCCTTTAAAAAGGAGCCTTATCCAATATTAGACATTTTCCCTGAAATTAATTTAAATGTTAAGCCAAGGTTTCTAACAAAGGATTGTACATGGCTTTCATAACCATTTCCCTGACATGTATACTTGGAAATATTCGGGTTCTTTTTATTACTGTATCTATAACACATCAATAAGTAAATGGTCTCTGTTAGTAACCACACCCACAAGGTACAGCTTTAAAGAAAAAAATAAATAAAATGAATAAATATATGGCCTGAAGTAAATTTGACTAGTCAGTCCCACTTTATATTAAGTGTCCCTAATACCCGTGTAGTACCATAGTAACTAAATGTGTATGTAGTGTTTAAGTACACACCGGTACATAGTATCTACAGCTGTAATATTTAAATAATATAACTTCACACATGTAACAACCCTCAGAATGTGTACAAATGTACAAATGTGTAACAGGACTAACAGCACTTTTTGGTAAATAAAGTCTTACACTTTATATTAAATAGACAATTGCTATGGATTTAGCATGTAATTACTCTGATGTCACACAGCAGCGGCAGTAAATTAGGCTTTATATATAAATTGTTGTTGGTGTCCAGAATGTTACACTTTATATTAAGTGGGCAGTTCCTGAGAAGTTACTATGTATATACACTGGTATACC
>JAUCMT010000056.1:9081851-9103765 GCA_032357475.1 Enteromius thamalakanensis
ATGGATTTAGCATGTAATTACTCTGATGTTACACAGCAGCGGGCAGTAAATTAGGTTTTACATATAAATTGTGGTTGGTGTCCAGAATGTTACACTTTATATTAAGTGGGCAGTTCCTGAGGAGTTACCACTGTATTACAGAGGTGCACCCACTTCACATATCCCTACACCTAACCAACTACACCCCCTGATCACCCCCTGTTCCAGTTACTCTTATACAGTACATACTGCTGTTACTAAATGTAATTCCTGTTACATGACTACTTAGTAAAGTGGAAAAAGTGTTGTTACCAATGTCCTGTTACACATTTGTACTAACACACACACCATTCTGAGGGTTGCGTGTAGTTACAGAAATATTACAGCTATAGATACTATGTAGCCTTGTGTACCTACACTGTGATTACATACTAGGTACACATTTAGTTACTATGCAAGTACAGGGGTATAAGGGACACTTGATATAAAGACCTAACATCCTTTAATTTACATTTAATACAAGCTTATTATTTTACATACAACATTTTGTACATGATGAATTGAACCCATATACACACAAACACAGTATTGAATTATGCCAATGGGGTTTGAATGGTGCAACTGAAGGATTCAATTACAAAACCAACCGAAAAATCCCAATCCAGTTTTTATTTTAATTACAGACCTGTCAATAACTGTATCCACAATTGCATTTAGAATTCAGCTACATCCAACTAATAACAACATAACAAGGTATTAGGTATCTGTGACTCTCTGTAAACTTTATATTGGATAAAAGTCATACTTATGTAATAAATCATAAAAAAAATGGTCAACCCGGGAGGTTGAAAAGAGAAAGAGTGAACATAAGGAAGAGAGAATGAGACACAAACCATGTGCCAAGCAGATCTCTAGAGAATCTCACCCTGCTGAAAATGAAACAGCCTCAGACAAATGGCTTTCCTCCAGAGGAGAGGATGAAAAGAGTAAACCTGCAGTTTTTACAATGTCATGTCCTTCCAAGAAGCATCTCTCATGAGAGCAGCTCTGTTGTGTACATGTGTTTTTTAGAGTGGTTCTTTGGGTCAGATAACAATTTGGTAAGAGTATTGCTGATCAATGTGATTTTTGCAATCTGACCCCAAACATACAAAAATAAAAACATGTTTGCGAATTGGGTTTCTGTGGCAAGTTCTGTTAGAGGACTGCAATATGTCCTAATATAAAGATAGTTCACCCAATTTTTTTTATTTATTTATTTTTTATTGACAGAATTTGTCACTTAAAATGCTTCAGAGTTGTTTTTCAATAACATTTACTTGTATTGTTATCATCTGTAAACTCACAAGAACCAATTTTTAAAAAGGTTTATCCTGACAGTAAGCGAAACCCTATTTAACATCAAAGACTTTATTAAATCACTGAGGGCATCTGCACATTAACCACAGAGAAACAGAAAGGGAGTGTAAAGGCCTGTTCACACTGGACGAATATCGCCGACGTTTAACACGCCGTGACTAAACAAAGGGCGCCAATGTGAGTGTACACACCAAAGCGCAAAACGCCAGGCGTAAAAGCGTAATTAAAAAAAAAAAAAACACTTCGGACTTTTTTTTATTTGATGTGCAGCGTTAAGAACTGTCCAACCAGTGAGATTAGTGCTTTTGTTCACGTGACTGAAGCTGAAGTTACAGTAAAACATGACTTGGTGGCGCTCAAGATCACTGCAAGAAAGAGGAAAGTAAACCAAGATGCCCAAGATGAATGTAGAGTTGCTAGTATCATTAGTTTCTGAACACAAAGAGCTTTTTGATAAACGCGACAGCGACTAAAAAATCTTGACAAGAGGGAGTTGCTATAGAGAGGAATTGCAGATCAAATAGGATTCAATGGTGAGTTTCATTTCAGTTAACGTATATTTTCTTTAAGTGCTGCTGCTGCTTGAAAAATCTATGTTCTGTTTTACCAGTTAACAGAAAGCATGAAAATGGTTTTGAAAATAGTGTAAATAACGCCTCTCTTCATCTTCAGTGCGACAAGCAAGTGTCAAATAATATTACAAATAAAATGTTACGTAATAATATTACTTTTTCCAAGTAACTAGTAAAGTAACGCATTACTTTTTAATTTTGGAGTAATATACCAAAATTAGCGTTGGAGTAAAATTTGGAGTTACTTTTTTAAAAACTTAACGCCAGTTACAGTACTTTGTTTTCTTATTTATTGACTGACGAGTCTTCTGACCCCATGTTGGTAGAAATCAGAAATTCAGACCATTGTGTGCGGTGTGTGAATACTAGGGGTGGGCATAGATATATATATTTTTTAATCTAGATTAATCTAGATTTTTTTTCTGTATTAATCTGGATTTTTTTATTGCTGTAGAGTATTGAACTTTCTCCTGTATTCTCCTTTACATGTACTACATCTACTTATACATGTGTAATGGGCTAGACCAAAATAAATAAATAAATTATTTTTTGGGAGACAACACATCTGTGATTTACAGTGGACAAACCGGGGGTGCCCGGATGACGATGTAACTCGCTGATTGATCACCACAGTACGATGCATTGTTCTGGAAATGAACTATACAAACACAGTCACATCTCCATTGTTTGAACCACGTTAGTTCAACAACATAGGCCCAATGTTAATGACGTCACATGCATGTGGTGGAGGAAAAACGTAGGCTTTTAAACTGATTAGAGATCTCCAAGATGCTGCTGTATTGAACATGAGACATGTTGACTAAGAAACTATGCTTCTAAACACAGGTCCAAAGCTGTAGTTCTAACCACATGTGTGACGTTGACTGCGAACGTTCATTTAAATGATGCTTTCGAGAAACACTGAATCACTGAACTCTGTTAGTAACAATGGAACTTCTGATCACAGACCATGCTTTTGGGAAACACACCCCTGAATTAAAAAAAAAAATATCTGCAGAATGGATCTCAAAGATTTACAAAATATTGTTAAATAAACTACAGCACACAAAATAATTTCCATTAACTTGTTTATTTTTAAATCTTTCTTGCAGTGCAATTTGAAGTTGAATTAAAACATTACAAAAGGTGGTATGATATACAGTCTTCAGTCTGCAAAACTGTATGAACTTTTAATATCAAGTGGCTTATAAAGTGTCAGATTAAATTTTATAATTTACCTTTCCTCACTTTGTAGTACGCTGAGTGCATGATGATGCTCATCAAAAACAGTTTGTTTACCAACGGATAAACGTAATTGTAAATCAAAAGTACAAAACTTTTTTGACAGAAGACTGGCATTTCCTCTTTTATTGCACTGCACACCACAAGTCCAGCTTCTATTCTACATGATCAACTTCAACCCAACTGGTTAGAAAAAACATTGTTTAATAGAAACAATCAATGCATTTGATTACTGACCACATTCTCATCCTCTATGGAAAATGATTTAATTAGCCACTCATTGGGGTGCTTTCCTGGATCAAGATTAAGCCTATAGTTCTAGACTAAAATGGCCATTTAAATCAGACTAACAGAAATGTGCTTTCTCTGTCATGGTTTTAAAAAGTCTAAGACTTAGACTTACCTTTCAAACGCACTGGAAGATAATGGCGGTGTCTTCGTGATTTCAGCAGTGAAATGACAGAGCAGAGTCTAATTACATCTCTATGGAGTTGTTTTGAAACTGGCCATGGGATTTTGCTACACAATGTTCCCCCTTTGTGCCACCTGGTGAATATTATATGAGGCGCAACAACGTTTTAAAAAAAATCTGAAAAAGCGCTTGCAGGGAGACCTGTGATCATGCGTGACAAATTGCAGCCTGCCGCATGAAAATAGGCAAATTTTTAATGGCCAGATCTGTAACCTTCCTTGTCCTAATTTCTCTCTCCCAACCATCACCTCATGCACAAATTCCTCCAGGCTAATTCCATAAAAGGTTATCTAAGCGGTATACAATTTTTTTACAAATTGCTATATGGCTCCATATAGCCTGCCATCTCCAATGCCCAAACTCACCTATTAATTAAGGGGTATCCAAAAAGAGAACCCTCCCCACCCAGACCCCAGAATTCCCATCACTTTGGAAATCTTAACTAACTGCATTGCCACCCTCCACATAGATTATAGCACTCCTTTCGTCGCCCGCACCTTAGACGCTCATATGCTCAGAATTTACCTGTTCAACCCAGCCACCCCCCACCTCTGACCTTTCTATCTATAAAAATGAAACCATGACCTTTTTTTATCAAACAAAGCAAGACAGATCAACTTAAGAGAGTCCACTTTATTTACATGTTTTAACTCCAGTCCCCCACCCAACCCTACCAAACTCTATGAGCCTTCTTAACGTTCAGAAGCTTGTTAGCCTCCTCCCCCATGGAACCTCTGTTCACAGACGAATTTAATCATCCTGCATCAAGGGATTGGTTCCAAAACATCTCAAAGCCGTCCTCACCAACTCTGGAATTTCCCCAGAGAGATTCTCCTCTCAATCCTTCAGGATTGGAGCAATTGCTTCAGCTGCAGAAAGAGGTCTAGCCCCCAACCAGATCCAGACTCTCGGCCACTGGTCCTCCAAAGCATACCGACCAGCCTTTATCCGTCAAGCCATGCTAACCCTTTCCGACCCGACCCAAGCTTCGAACCCGTTCCCGAGCTTTCCCACCTCCTCTGACGCCCCTACTCCCTTATATCAACAATGATTTATTAGAAAAAAAAATTCCTCCCCTCAAATTTTTCCTCCTCCTGTCATTTCCTAACCATTTCCTCCCAGTCTCCGCCGAGGCCACCCACCCTACCCCTTCACATTTCTCTACCTCCCCTGAGATTTTGCCCACCTCCTCTAAGGCTCCATACTCTTTACCTCCACAGAGGTCTTTCTCTTATCTATCCCACCTCTGCAGAGGTTCCCAACCTTCGCAGGGTTTCATCCCTGCTTCCAAAGAGGACCCCACGCTATACTCCGCAGAGGTCTTTTTATAACCTATCCCATCTCTGTGGAGGAACATAGACTCCGAGCCCTAGTGGTTAGAACCCTAGCGAGGATCAGAGCTCAGCGTCCGGCTCGTTCCCCGTCTGCCCCCCCCAGGAAGGCGTGAGCAGGATGAGTGGAGGAGAAGGGGTGGGGGAGGGATGCGCGAAGACGAGATGTGGAAGAGAAGGAAATGGGTTTATTTATACTTACAATTTGGGTTGGATAACAAGGGGTTTGATTAGGAAATGTGGGCCGGCTGAGATTAATCATACAGCGCTTCCTCCCGAAACTTATTATTTGCAAAACATTCACTAAGAGAAACAGAATCTTAAAAGAAAAATCCGGAAATCACATTGTATGATTTTTCAACAATTTATTTGGGAATTTATTTGTCAAATAAGTATTTGATCACTTGAGTCAAAAAATGTTTATATTTATCACAGAAGCCTTTGTTAACAATTACAGAGGTCAAACAGTTCCTGCAGTTCTTCACCAGGTTTGCACTCACTGCAGGCTTACTCCTACACACAGATCTTCTCTAGATCTGTCAGGTTTCAGGGCTGTCTCTGAGTAACACAGAGTTTCAGCTCCCTCCAAAGATTTTCAATTGGGTTTAGGTCTGGAGACTAGCTAGGCCACTCCAGAACCTTGATATGCTTCTTACAGGGCCACTCCTTGGTTTTCCTGGCTGTGTGCTTTGGGTCATTGTCATGTTAGAAGATCCAGCCACCTTTAATGCTCTGAGGGAAGGAGATTTTTGCCCAATATGTCACAATACATGGCCCCGTTCATCCCCTCCTTAATACAGTGCAGTCGTCCTGTCCCCTGTGCAGAAAAACACCCCAAGGACATGATGCTTCCATCCCCATGCTTCACTGTATGGTATTATTGGGATGATCTTCCATTTTCTGACAATTGCCCCAACAGTTTTTTTTTTTCCACCAAGCTCCCCTTAGCCCTTTCCAGCTTTGTGAAGGTCTACAATTTCGTCTCGTGTGTCTTTTGACAGCTCTTTGGTTTTGCCCATGTTGCTACTGGGGTGCCCAGGTGTCTTCATGACAGCTAATGACCTCAAACAGGTGCTAATAATAATACTAATAATAATTTAGAATCATGAGCAGAGTGTAGCTGGACAATTTAAAAGCAAAATAACAAGTCTTTTATAATTATTATTATTATTGGAATTGTTTATTACAATTATTATTTTATGTATGCAAAATATAATTCCTTCTTCACTTATTTCTATGTAATGCTTATTTTAACATTTTTGTGAGGCATTAATAATACAAAATAGTTGCTTTTTCACTGCAAAAAACATTTTAATATAAACTACTGGAGAGTGTTGAGCAATTGAAAAATCCACAATGTGATGGTTCATATTTCACAGACAATGCTAAATATGGCTTTGTGTCATTAAAAATTTAAACTCTTATTATTATCAGTAACTGTCCACTTGGGCAAATTATCATAATGAATTCAGCTGAAATGAGAGGTTATGACTCAGCATTAACTTCTCTACTGTTCACTTTCCACAGCATGTGTTTTTCCCAAGTCACAGGAACACATCAGGACTAGGTACAGAGGTGAGAAAATGTGGAGACAGCACCATTGTTTAGGCCAAAGGTCATGTTATAAGCAGATGGTTTGCACCCAAATCACACAGCACAGTGTGAACATAACTTAGTTTGTCTTAAACTACTTTAATCATTGTCATCAAAGTGATGAGTCAATATACAAGGACAGGCACCAAGCAGTGAAAAGGGAGCTCACCTTTTTTAATGCCTGTGACGCAGTGGATCATACAGACTTCTGAATATGATCATTGTTTGCATTCTGAGGATGGATGAATCAGCAGGAGCTGCGTAGGGACAGCTTGTTGGAACATATTGTTCTGAAATTTTTATCAGGATTGTTTAACACTCTTACCTCATTTTGATTTTCACCGAATTACAAAGAGCCACCAAACAGATGCTGTTTTGTTTTCAATTAACTTTGCCGTCATCAAGACAACCCTCCAGGAAATACTTTAATTGACTTAGAAGTTTGTTTTGGCTAAGGAGAGCTGATTTAACGCCATGCAGTTGCAGATTATTGATGTTGTTCTCTCAAAGTCAAAACACAAAAGTGCCACTGTGAATTAATGAATTTTTTTTTTATATAAGTCCTGGAACTGATGAATGCTGACAATAAACCAGACCAAGCGTGCAGGGGCAGATTTAGTGAATTTGAGGCCTCAGGCAAATATAGGAATGGGGCTCCGGATTTTCCTTTTTTTTGCTGCTGCATATTGTGCCACATAGTTATGTCCAGTGTTTCAAAATTTTTCATGTACATATTATTATGGAATTCTTTCATTAACATTAAAATTTAATTTAGCAGACACTTTAATTCTTTCATGTTGCAAATCCTGAAATAGCAATTGATTTACTGCTAAGACGCAAGAACAGAAGTAAAAAATGTAAAATTATATTTAATGACAAAACCTTGTTTAGGCTACATTTTCGCTTCCCTATGGGGACATACTGTATTTTGATGCAGCTAAATTCTCAATAAATCTGTTTTCAATGATACTGTTTCTGTTGTCATAAAACGGAATTAATATGAAAAAGTGACTGAATAGTGAATTATTAATGTCTCGGTTACGTACTGTAACCCTCGTACCCTGATGGAGGGAACGGAGATGTTATGTCTGACAGACTGGGGTCATTACTTGGGGGCCCTGTTTCGCTCTGATAGAGAAAATGCCAGTGAAAATTGGCTAGGGAAATTTGCACGCTGAGCCACTCCTGGCTGAGCGGGTATAAATAGGGCAGCAGGTGCATGCACTCATAAGATATTGCTGAGGAGCCGAGAGCCAGGTCCCTGGGCCCCCAGCGATGGGTTGAGGCTGTGGCAAGGGGACATAACGTCTCTGTTAACTCCATCAGAGAATGAGGGTTACTGTGCGTAACCGAGACGTTTCGCTGTCTGTCAGTCAGTCACTACGAGCTATATTGTGATGACAGACTGGGGTCCATATGGAAAGCGTCACAGCCCAGACCCCCGACAGCACTGCAAGAGTTATAGACAGGTGCTAGTGTACGGAAAAATTGCTGTGCAAGGTCGTAACCTTCCCAACGCCCCAGTGCAAATTCGCTTGCCATGATATCATATGGTGAGTACTTTGCCACTGGAGAGGGCCAAACTGTCCATTCCTGAGCTAGAGATAGACTCTAAATAAGGGATTTTGACCTTCAAGAGGTTTTGTAAAAGATCCTCCTTTTTGCTGTCACAGTTTGGCGGAACGAGGGGGACGAGCCTTCCGTGGAAGGGCGCTACGGAGTCCACACCCTGCCCGCAGGGAGGTAATGTGTGGAAGAACCAATATTGATTAAACCGTAGTACACATACACTTAAGGCCTCTGGGTCTGGTTCCACCCGCAGGGGAGAAGCACTAGACAGCAGAGACGGGCCAAGGGAAAACACAAGTTTAGCTTCTGAAGCTCTGGGTGCAGTCCAGGTACAAGCGCAGTGGTCTGACGGGACACAGCAACAGCTGAAAGCAACTCTGAAAGCAATTCTGAAAGGTAGTGGCCACACCCAGAAGGACACGGTTGGCAGTCGTCTTTTTAAAGATACCGTTCCGACCGTGTCCTTCTGGGTGTGGTCACTAACTGTCAGAAACTGCTCTTTTGTGAAACGCCCAAGGGAATCACTGGATTTGCACAGGGAATCCTCTGATCGCATTGTACCGCCACGCCGAACAGCTCCCACTTCCTTTTCTCTTTCTTGCAGCACTCGAAACAGAAGAAAACTGCATGCAGCTCTCGGCTCCAAAGCAAAAGCTCCCAAGTAATGACAGTCTATTGTCACGACATAACTCATACTTACTGACAGACAGAGAACTACATAACCAGCTCTACCTTTCAATCCGCACAAAAATTTAGATTTATAATCAAATCATCATCTGATAAAATCACACAGGCTACACATAAGATAATGACAATAGCTGTGCTTGCATGTAAAAATTAGGCCCCGTTTACACTAGTGCATTTTCGTTTTAAAATGAAATGGCAGCTGCTGGCAAGCCGGAAAGGTCTGCCGCATCCCGTCCAGAAACTAAACGTGCAAGTTCCAGCGGACGAGGCGCGGGTGCCAGATTGTGCCCACCCCCTGAGGCAGAGGCTCTCTCCGTAGGGGGATTTTCTAAGGAGGGACTGACAGAAAAAAGATCTTCTGCGGACAAAGTCTGCTCTTTCCTAGACTGACCTGAAGCCCTTTCTGGCTGAGGTACCAAAGCACCGGGTCCCTGTGTTAAATGTGAATGTCCATTTGCCATTGGACAGACGGAGATTCCTCTGTGAGTCTGGTGAAGACTAGGAGAGACAGGAACAGGCCAGACAGGAGAACGCAGTACCGATACGCTCGACCCTCGAGCCCAGACTGCCGAAGGAGCATGAGGCAATGCAGAAACGAGGCGTGACAATACGTATACTTCAGGTCGACGGCTGCAAACCCAACCTGGAGTCTGAGGAAGGCGTGAGCACGCTGAACCGCAGCCTGAGAAGAGACTGGTCCTGGACTTACCGATCCAGGAAGGGTCTTTACCCACCGTTCTGTTCAGTCACGATGAGGTAAGGGCTGTGAAGGTCCGACCTCAACTCGGCTGGAGAAACAGGCTTCATTGCCACCTTCGGCAGTAGGATAGCAATGTCCGCACGTGGGACTGCCGCATCTGTCTCTGAGTGAACATGAGAAAACTGGATGCCTCTGTCCCTGGGCGGGGGCCTGGCGAACTGAATCGCTAAGCCGAGGTGTCAAGGGCTCGGTGACCACCGTGTCCGCAGTGGGGCAGCCAGGCAGGAGACTCAGAGAAGGACTGTCCCCACCACCAATCTCCGCCCTGGCGATCTAGGGCTCCGGGTCCACATCTAAGGAGAAAACAGAATGGTTAGATGGGTTCCCTGGGGCACTGAGCCCAGAGGGGTGAAAATTTGCTCTTTTTTTGACAGTTTGGGTACCGTCGACCTGAGGGCCGATGGCAGTTGGAAGCACCGATTACTGCTGCCCCCAGCAGTCCGCCGGGGGGAGGGGGATGACAGATGTTGTCATCCCCCGAAGAGCTGATTACACCACCTCTGGGCTGCCCATCTCAGGGGCGCTTCTGTCGCTTGCAGGTGTTTCTGCCCGGGCCCTGAGGAGCGGGTGACGTCCCAGTTCTGCGTCTAGCTCTACGTCATGCAGCCAACCTCGCGTCGTGCGCCTCGGCCGGTAATGGAGCAGGTGGTGCTGGTTTGGGTTCCGCAGGGGGACGTCCTCGGAGGGAGGATTGTCCGTCTCCCTATGCGGCAGCACGTGACTGATGGCCTCAGCCTGCTGTTGGACTGCTGAGAACCTCTGGGCAAAGCCCTCGACAGCGTTGCCAAAGGTCAAAAAGCCAACCTGCTAGATGGGCGCGTCAAGAAAGCGAACTTTGTCGTTCTGCACGGTCACCTTGAGATCGCCCAGGCGCTTCACAGTGGCAGATGTTAAGCCTTTATAGCTCACATTGCCAAGAGGTGGGCGCACTGGGAGCTGTCTTGCGAACGAAAGGCGGGATCTCAACGATTTGATGGTCATGCACCCGCATGAGGGCTGCCTCAGCATGCTCCCGGCCCAAGCATGTGAGACAGCGATCGTGCCCGTCTGAGGATGTGAGGAAACTCCCACACTCAGAAATGCACGGCGCATAGATATTACGGAGAATGGCTATGAGACCGTGAGGAAATTGCTCTTTTTTGATGCCCAGGAGAGCCCTGTCGAGGCACAGCGTGCAGTCTCACACTGGCGAGTAAAAGACTGGAGCTCTATAAGCCTTGAAAAAGGCGTGCCCTCTTATAATAACGCTGTGATGAGATTGCACGCCAATTTTCATTGACCTTTTCCAAATGACTCGAAGACGATCAGTCTCTCATGCGAGATCCCATGTGAAACGTCGAAGTGATTTGACTGAAAGGGTAACCCATATCTTTTAACTGAAAGCTTAGCTCTTTTTAGCCATACGTTGAACAAAGCAGGTGCAGAGCTCATGCTCCTGCGGCAGTCAGTATTGATAATAAATAATAAATGCTATTACTGTTACAGTGCACTGGTTGCAGTCCTAAATGTTACAATTAGGAAGTTAGAAAGGCTTTTAATAATAATGGACACAAGGCTAAAACGTCATAATTATTCAGTAGAATGACAAAACTTCCAGATGCCTGAAAGATGGTAGAACCTTCTTTTAAAAAAGAAATCTTCCAGCACTGTGATGATGAAAGAAATTTAGTTTAAAGTCATAATTTATGGGCCAGAGGATGGGGATATTTGAAAAAAGAAATTGGCTAATGGTTTCATCCACTCAGGAAAGATTTTACATCAGGTCATACAGTACAATCTTTTTTTAGAAATATCGGCCTTACTTTCTGCTACCAAGAAAGGCATCTGCCTTTTAAAGTTACATGCTATCCATCTACAGTATATTGCCAAATTGGCATGAATTAAAATTTTCGTATTAAAATGATTTCTAAAAGGATTGTGGGACAAAAAAGCTGCTCTACAATTCAATTATATTTAATCAAATTGAAAACAGCTATTTTAAATTGCAATACAATTGTGTCACAGTGTTACTTTTTTTCTGATTAAATAAAAAACTTAAAATTAAAAAATGTAAAGTGCTTTGGGTGTACAGCTATATGCACTGTGTAAAAGCATAATTCATTCAATCATTCAAACGGCGTAAAGTGCTGTTTAAGCAATTTTAGGGCAGAACAATGGCATAGTACCATTTCACGACTGTTCAATGTTAATTCTTTCCGATGGCTGTGATGTTGGTGGCAGATTGAGGATATAAAATCTACTTAAGAGCATGAAAATAATAATAATTATAAATACCGTTCCAGATATTTTCCGATAGAGAATGTTATTGTTGTTTATTAATTTTTCAAGTTCTTAATTCAATTTCACACACACTGCAAGGATATTAACACTGTAAGATAAGTGTGCCTTTCCAAATCACCCATTTAATTAAATTTGCCACAGATTAACTGCAGCTTAAGTGTATATATATATTGTGGCGGGAATCCCGAGGAACAATCAGCGTTGCCCTGGCATATCATTACCAACACGTGGAAGCACTCACCTCGGACCAATCGGTCACGACCCTAGCCCCAATATAAGAGCTGCTCTCTATCCTTGGCTTTCTAAACTCGTCATGACCGATTGGCCCCCGAAGCACGGATCCTTCCTCCCGGGGTGACCACACGGACTCTGCATCCACCTCTCACGGACCATGAGCACTCAGACCACTCAGAAGGAGCTGGACACGGGCTCCCACAGATCCAAGACGCCGGTAACACTCCATATTTATTTACTGTTCTCTGCACATTGTAAATTAATCCACCCTCTGGGGCTTACAAAAGGTCTTGCTCTGTCGTGTCGTTCTTTGCCTGACCACAGTGGTGGAGAATGCGGGCAATTAAATAGGGCAAGAAGGCTGACAGGCAAGCACCAAAACTCTTTGTTTATACCACCATTACTGTCACTCACTTCCGGTTTCTCTCTCGGCAGGCACGTGCTCTTCCCTGACGTCATGGAGGATGTCATCAAACAGCTGGCAGAGGTTAGCATCTGCCAGCAACATTGTTTTGAACTTCTGACAGAGTGGAAAGAGCGAATGGAAGGAATTTTGTCCGAACTCCATATGCCCGCCGCTAAAAATGTTCTACTGCCTGAGCCCTGAGTGACTGCTACCTAAATTCAAAGCTGATGATAACATCGAGGTGTATTTTAAAATGTTTGAAGCCATTGCCAACATGGAAGGGTGGTCAAGAGGTGGCTGGGCTGCGGTCCTGGCCCCGTTGTTATCCAGCGAGGTGCAGCGGGCATACTTCTCTCTCCCCGCTGCTTCACAAAACAATTATTATGAGCTGAAGCGGAAAAATCCTGGCCCTGATGGGGTTATCGTCCACTACTGCAGCCCAAAAGTTCCATGAATGGGAATATCGACCCTGTTTGCCAGCGCGAGCCCAAGCTGCCAATCTTATGTGTCTCGCTGAGCACTGGCTCCTAGAAGGATCTCCATCGCCCAGCTAGGTGGTCAAAGTTAGTAGTCGATCGGCTGTTGAGAGTACTGCCGCGGACCATGAGACAATCGGCGGCCTGGCCAGTCTCCAAATCTATTCTCCCCATCACGTGTGTACACGGAGATACCAGACAGGTACAGATTAATCACCCTACCTTTCATAAAGGCAGGGAAACCTGGATGCTGGAGGTCGGAGTCCTCAAAGACTTACTCGTTCCGCTGCTACTGGGAAGAGACTGGGCGGGTCTGGATGCCACCCTCGCCGCCACCAAGCAGCCTGCCAAACTCCATCAGCGCTCTTCTAGGAAACCGTCGCGGGGGTCGGAGAGTCACACCAGCATGCTCTCGTCGGCCTGCGACATCTGCCAGAGATCCTCCCCTCAGGCCGCTCATTCCTCTTCCCATCATCGGGTGCCCTTCAAGCGGATCGGGATGGACTTGTGGGGCCGTTGCCAAAATATGGCTGGGGGCACGAACACATCTTGGGCATCGTTAACTACGCCACCCGATACCCGGAGGCAGTCCCCAATTAGAGGCAAGCCACCACCAAAGCCATCGCCTAGGAACTCTTCCTGCTGTCCAGCCGGTTGGGACTGCCTTCCGAAATTAAGTTAAAGCATATCTGCTCAGGACTGATAGAACCATCCCGGAACCCTTGGTCCAGCCCGATCGTCCTGGTCCCCAAGCCGGATGGCACTCTCAGATTTTGTAATAACTACCGGCGCCTGAACAAAGTCTCCGACAGTTACCCCATGTCCCAGGTGGATGAATTCCTGGAATGCCTGGAAAGGGCCCGGTACATCACCATACTTTACCTGACAAAGGGGTTATTGGCAAGTCCCTCTCTCCCCTGAAGCAAGACCTAAAACAGCCTTTTCGACACCGACCGGCCATTGGCAGTACCGGACCCTTCTCTTCGGCCTGCACAGCGCACCTGCTGCCTTCCAAAGATTAATGGACATCCTTCTTCGACCCCACCAAAGTTATGCAGCAGCCTACCTGGATGATGTAATAATCCACTTGGAGGCATTGGAGGACCACCTGGAGCAGCTGAAGAGTTGATTAAAGGAGACTGATTAAACCTCAGGAACGGAAAGTAAAGGCGGAGCTGGAAGCATCCACACCCTCTACAAAGACCCAGGTACGAGCCTTTTTGGGGTTGGCAGGGTATTACCGGTATTTCATTTCCAGTTTCTCCTCTATAGCTGCCTCCTTAACAGACCTGACCAGGAAGGGGCAACCTGACAGGATCCGCTGGACGGAGGAGACGGAGAGGTGCCTTCCAAGCCATTAAGCGGGCGCTGACCACGGAACTGGCCTTCAAAAATAATTCTGCAGTCTGTGTGAAAAGAACCAGTCTACTTCAGGATGTGACAAGTTACAATTAGCTTCAGTCACATCTCAACATCACTGACAGTTACCTTATGGCTTCCTGCCTTATTTTCAGTTTAGACCTGAAGGCTATGAAGGAAGGTAAAAGTAACAAATTGAAGTATAGATGCTCACATTTGTTGACAAATTACAAAAAAAATCATTTCAAACTATTGAAATAGTTAAAAAAAATAATATCTCCTCACCACTTTAGAGCACTTTCAAGGAAATGAAAACTTAATTATCCTGGAAAATGAAGGCTGTCTGACCGTCTATTATAAGCTGTCTTTCATTCTATTCCAAGTTCTCTCACTCCTGATGACTAAGGCTGTGGTGATAGATACATTACAGGATTACAATGAAGGGCAATGAATATCTCTTCTGAATGAATAGCTCAGTCTATTGTTCTGTATCTTAGCACCAATCCACCAGTAAGATTGATTCAATACATACAGTAGAGTGACAAAGTGGGCAAAATCCCATCTCTTTTTTCATTCATTTTAAATTCATGCTCCATTGTTATTTGATGTTCCATTTCCACATTTAAGTTTAAGGAATATGAAAAAAAATATCTTTATCAACAAGCAAATGTGTTAATATGTTTGTGTGTTAACATATGTATTATTTAAAAACACAGTCAAGTTAGAACTGTATCTTGGATGGCCTAAGAGGGAAGGCAAGTGAAGAAATTTCAGTAAATTTTCATTTGGGGTGGACTTTAACTTTCATGGTTTAATTTATGTAACAAAAACAGTTAGTAGTAAGTAACCCCACCTCAGAGTTACAGACTTCCAACTGTCTGTATGTTTGAAAAAGGCGGAAAATGCCCATAATACTACCTTGCAACCCTCCTGTTCTTGTTTCTCCAGTAGAGAGTTCCACATAGCTTCAGGCCTATACTTGGGAGGATGCTGTTGCCCCATTTCCAGAAACCCAGAAAACAAAAATGGTTATGTATCCAGTTTTACCCCATATTTTCAGTCTTACATCATACACTTTTGGCTCAGATAAAAATACTGTCATGTACCCAGGGCAAAGTTAAATCATTGTTCTGTTAAAGTAAAGTGACCAGAGGAAGGATGTTGCAAGGGCAGCTCTTTGTACATATAGCTTGAATTCTTTGGTTCAGATTTCAGACTTCAGATGTCAGCATCTTCTAAAGCATCTCAACATGCTCTGCTACTATAGTAATAAAACCATCCTATTACATTCCTGCAAATGTGCACAATTCATGCCTCCAGAGACATGCTTGACTTCAGGAGGTAAACAAGAGTGACAAGCTCAAAGCTGCTGAGCTATTGTGCATAAAAAAGCGTTAAAGGGGTTTACAAGATGACAAACGTGAAAAATACCTGATAAGAAATCTCCTATCAAGCTTTTGCTTTCTGTTTTCCAGACTTCTGTCAAGTTACATACCAAATGCCTATTGAAATAAAATAGAAGATTGTCAAGCAAGCATATTCAAAGAAAAACTGCCAGCATCACACATCTTTTAAGCATATGCTTTAGATCTGAGGTGGTTCTTTTTTGCAGGAATAAATATGATTCACTTGGCCATTGCTGAGAGAAACTGACCCCTGAGAGCAGAACTGCTCCTTCTGCTGCCCAGCTGGATGATAACTTCATTTTTATTGACCTCTAATGAGCTTCTGTATCCCACTCCAATGAGTCACAGGCCCATCACTTTTTTAGAAGTGTCATTTTAATGGTGGCCAGCCCACATGTTTGCTTTCCTGATTAAAGACTCTTATGCATAGTTGTTAAATGAATGACACTAATGGCAAATCATTGAAAAGTATAAAACATCACATAGTTGCCTTCCGTTGTCTTCAGTTTTTTCATGGAAGATAATCTGTATTGTACTGCACTCATTTTAAAATGCCCACAGCTATTTGAAAAGGAAAATCTTTTCCAAATGACCGTATGTAACAAATGTATTGTAATAATCATAAAATGTCTCTGTTATGTTTAACAGGAATTAAGAAAACATGTTAATTTCAAGTACTCATATCGCTATCAGCAGTAGTACAGCCTGGATATTCTCAGGATTGCATGCAATGGAGTCAAAGGATTGGCCAGGACTGGTCCATTTATTACAGAAAGGCTGTAGCATGTAGCATGTAGCAACCTAATAACTATTAGGTTTTTATTGACTCAAGGAGAACGCAGAGATTCTTCTGCTTCGGTTCTATAATGTTCTCAATTGCTCCTGCCTGCCGCTAATAAAGTGATAAGTATTAACTTAACTCCCTTAATAATTCCTATAATTCCATTAATATATTGTTTCATGGCCTGTTAAGGCTCCTGATCCGCCCTGGAGGCAGTTTATGTCTGTGTACCCTCGTCCTGCCTCCGAGGAGCCCACCTCTCCCCCCCAGTGATTAATTTTGCTTTTCTGTTTTGTAGTTGATAATTATGGAGCATGTGCGCCTTTCCGGAGGGGGGATGTTATGTGACGTTCCATGTCTGTCCGGTCCTGTTTTTTCCCCTGTCCTTGTATTTTTGGTTTAGTCCTATCACCTGTTTCTTTCCAGCTGCCCTCACTTTAGGTTATCAGTGTTTGTGTATTTACGATGTATTTTCAGTTCTAGTTTATCTGGTGTTGACGTCTTATGTGTGTGTGCTCCGTGTTTGTTTATTCGTAGTCGCTGCCTCACCAGCTTTATTTTGTGTTTAATAAATGTTGCATATTGAAGTTCCTCTTCCTTTGCTCTCTCTGCCATGCTGAGAAGCACGGCTGCACACAACACAACGGACACCCCATTCATGACATATACACCATTAATCAGGGAATCAGAAAACCGTAATGCTGACTGTTAGTCGTTCATCTATCTAGATCTAAGCATTTGGAACTTCAATTTCAGTACTAGAGTAGAGAGTTATAGCAAAGTCATTGTAAGCTATGCATACAACACAGGAATACACTATACAATTTGATTGTGGAAAAATAGAGACAATATCCCTTTTCGTTGTGTATTGTGGGTAAAAGACTACTGTTGTTAGCTAAAAACAGGAAACTGAGGCTGTAATTCTCACAGATTCACCAAAAATGGGCAACAGGAATTAGGAAAAGGTTTGTCTGGTCTGAACTTCAATTTTTGCTGTCACATTCACAAAACATGACAACATGGATCCCAGGATTCCCTGACTTTTATATGAATTCAATTATTCATTCATTCATTCATTGTCAATATCTCTGAAGAATAGCTTGAAAATGCCACAAAGAATTAAGCCTTTTCTGAATGCAAAAGGGGGTCCACAGTATGGACTGACAAACAATATTCATATGCAATTTAACTAGTCTGAAACAGTTGTACATGGACTTTACAAGCCTTTAGTGTGAGCTCCATATTTTTACTGTCTGATACAGAACCTAAAACAAACAAAGTTTTTTTTTAGTTTATTTATTGTTTGTTTTTTGTCTAAACAATCAATAAAAAACTATTCCTTTCCTATCTGTCACCCAACAAAAATCCCCAAATTAATGTTGTAGTAAAGTTGGCTTAAACTACTGATACAACTGTTGTAGTTTATGGCAATGCCATTTGGTTAATGTTCCATATTTTACAGCTCCTTTTGTAATCAAAGAAAGTTGAGCTATTCAGCTTGTTTTTCCTTGCAGTGCTAAATGTTCATATACAGTACATTATATTTTTTAACCAATTTGATTTTATCTTTTTTGAGCCAAGGCACGTTTTTAAAAAAATCACAAGGCACACCAAAAATTAAAACTGCAAAAAAATTAAACTCTGTAGCCTATATTAACAATATATAGCCAATAAACACAAACGCGCCCATGTTAATGGATAAGAGCTTTCACACAGCATGCAGAGGCGGCGCGGCAGTACCTGGAGCAGAGCAGGAGTGGTAGTGCCGCGAAAGTTTCGGCGCCGAGTCTATTTTGGCTGCGCCGCTTACGCTGAATTACAGTGACAGTGCATTGTTCTTTATCTAAACTGGCTCCATTAACATGAAAAGTAACACATTTTACCATAAAATCATGTAATTGATGTGTTGCATGTTTCACACTCACCATATGAAAAAAATAAAATGCACAAAAACACACAATTGTGTGAGTTCTGAGTGAAAAATTATATTTCTTATACAAAATGTGAGAAGGGTTAGAAATTTTTTTTTGCTGACAGCCTCTGCTGTCAAAGAACACAGTGTTCGGAGAAGAACACTCGAAAATATGACAGATAAGATGCTTGTCTATAGCCTACTGCAGTACAAGCTGCGGTTCAGCTGTGCTAGACAAACACTGCCAGTACGAAAGCACTATCGGTGCACGCTGCTCCTGCTCTGAATACACTCTGTCTACGTCCTGCTGATGCGTGCAGTGTGAAACCGGCGTAGTCTTTCTCTGTTTTTACTTTTTATTGCAGTCAGGGTTGAGAAGCTCGGCTCACACAGGTATGTCGTTGAAAATGGGAGCAATGTCAAAATAGCTTTGTTTGCCAGAATTATTAGTTTGAATAATTGAATAATTTCCCACGGCACACATGACGATCTCTCACGGCACAGTAGTGTACCGAGGCACAGTAATTGAAAAACACTGCTTTATATAAACTATCATTGGCAGTCAGGTTGAACTGTAAAACCTCAATACCTTACAGATATTTTTAAGCTTTAACAAATTCAATGTTGAAAGGATCCTTTGAATAAAATTACACAAAATAGCGCACTCCCCCAGAGGATTTACCTTTTAAAAGCTTGTTTAGGGAATTAGCATAAATTATGTCATTAGACTGTTTTCCACAGACAAAAAAGTTTTGTTGTAAAAATACTTAAGACAATGAAGGGCTGTCAATGTACTAAGCATTCTTTGGTGCTGGAAGAGTGGGTTAGATTTTTTTATACAATTGACTAATTACAATACCTGTTGACCTTTTTATTATAAAACATTTTATGGTTTAAAATTTACTGGCCATAGTACTTGGATTAAACAATAAGGATTATAACATCAAATTCAACTCCAAGGAACAGCTAACATGGAAATGTGACCTAAATGTGCCTATGCAGTTCACCACAATGTGTAACACCTGCAGCAAGGTTTGATGAGAACTGTTTGTATATCACATGATCTGTGAGTGCAGCATCAGGGGAAACACTGCTAATGTTTGTCCTTTGTAATTTATGCATACACTAACAATAAACACACAGAGGAGCACTATTTTTCAATGTTTTTATTCAGCGTTTGAGTTCAGCAAAGGTTCAAGTGATAAGACCCAGTTAGTAAAGATTCAGGGTGTGTGCAAATCTGCACTTAAGATAAGCACTTCAAGGTGATTCAATTATTGCCTTCTGCAACACTATTTAATATAAAGTGTTAATTTTAAGAGCACTGTGTGCATGGGCTGTTGTGGGCGTGTTCATGTTGCGTGCATCTCAAGTGGAATTTGAATGACAAAGCAATTGTAGCTCGTGGGCGGGGTCACATAAAAATTAATGAGATCAGATTGAGAAACTCAGGAAATTGGAACTGAATGTAATTCAAAATGTTTAAATTATATAATTGACTTATACAATTTTACCTGACGAATAACTTAAATGTTAATCCTTGATTCATTTTCAAATTGTTGAAATCTTTGCTTCTAGTAGGGTGTTAGGAGGCGGGGTGCACATGAATATCACGGCCAGAGATATTCAAACCGAGGGCACGCCCATTGAAGCAGTAGGCGCGATGGGAGCGGAGACCCCCTGATTTCTGATATCCTTGAAATTGACAAATTGGGTAAATTAAATTAAATGGATCAACCCCAATCCCTGAGTAAGGTTCATTATAGCATGATTTGTGTTACAGAGTGACGTTACAGCTGGGGTTCGGTCTAGATGGCTCGCGGTCCAACAAGGAACATGGTAACAGAAAGTATGACAAGTTTAAAAAAAATTAAGTATCTAAATTAAGACAACTCAATTCAAAATCATCATTAAAATCTAAGAGTATGATCCAAACTTAAAATTGGAGTCAGATTAAAACGAGGTAAAACGTAAAAGTTAAACTTAAGAACCAAAATTAGAAAGACCTCAAGAGTATTATTCATCAGAAATGCCGGGAAGCGAGACACAACAACCTGGCCCAAGTAGGCAGGACCTTACATTAGTAACCAAGCATAATATTTTTTTTCTAAAAAAATGCAAACATGTACAACCATCCTGGTCACATATTATTGTAGCAGTTTCTGCTGTATACAAAAATAATTATGTGTTGGTCAATAGTATGTTATAAGTAGTTGAGCATGTCCAAACATCTCAGACACCCCAAAATGACCTCAAACCCCAGAGGGTTAAATATGAACTCCTCTTTATAATGCCTATAAGGTCTTTATTTCTACCCACATTTTATTGAAAAAAGGCCATATTGAAATTCAGAGTCTCCTCTTCGTCATTCAAGGGACATAAACAGTCCTGTCCCTGTTTTTATAAAAAAAAATATTTATTCAAATAATTACATAAAAAGGTTATATAATAATTACAAATCTAAAATATGCAACTCTAATTAATTCAGTTTGTCAACATGCTTCCAAAGCTCTGAAATGAGGCAGCTATTATTTATCAATTTTTTAACAAAAAAGAAAATGTTTTATGCTTTTAAATTGGCCTGCAGGAAGCACTTTGAATAAAAAAACTTTCTGTATAAACTGTCTTTTTAATTGCTCTCTGTGCTGATATAAATCCCTTACTACAAACACAAACATACGAGCACTATCAGAGAGGAACACAAAGGGTTTTGTGTCCCGAGGTGGAGCAGAAATCCAGAATAAGCCTGCGAGAGTTACTCTGCTGTGCCACACCATATTGAGCTGTGCCTGTGGCAGTCCTTCTTTGGGAGAAATCGCAGAAAAGAGAGAGTGCTCTCACCTTCAATTATGTCCCTGTCTAGCTCCTCTCTCACCAGCTGAACTCCATCTGTCTGTTTTTTTTTCTGGTTTAATACCTCCAGGCCATTGAGTGATACCTGAGGAATAGATTTAGTCCAGTCTGGTTTTAGTCCCTAAATATGGCACATGGACATTGTTTGCACTTTGTGCAACAGCCTTCCCTGCTGTACTGAGGGATCAGAGGGTTATGGTAGTTTGCAAAATGTTTAGGCGTTGGGGTTCTCAGCCAGGTCACTTTATTCATTACTTTTTGCTCAGGGGCAGATGAGCTGGATGACCTGCAAATGTGAAAGTGCTGTACTGACTAGAACAAACAAGAAGAAACTTGTTAACACCAGACTGAAAGAAACAATAGGTCACAACTAAAAGTTTGGCTGTGTCATGGCAGCATTTTAACCAAATCAAAAGCCAATCCATTGAAAATACATGACTCTGCAAGCACTCATGCATCACATATTTCTACAAAACGTCTAAGGTTACAACGGTAACCCATGTTCCCTAAAGGAGGGAATGGAGACGTTACATATGGGATCTCGCATGAGAGACCAATCGCCTTCAAGTCCTTTGGAAAAGGCCAATGAATATTGGCGTGCAATAATCACAGCCAGGTGCATCTTATCACAGCGCGAGCATAA
>JAUCMT010000056.1:9103865-9123327 GCA_032357475.1 Enteromius thamalakanensis
GAAAGCGTGAAAATGGTTTTGAAAATAGCGTAAATACCGGCTCTCTTCATCTTCTGTGCGACAAGCAAGTGTCAAAAGCACAACACCACCTTGTGTACAGAGGTATTTCTGTTGTTTATCAAGCGCCATGCGAGTGAATTCGGCAGTGAAAATCGCATGGGTATCCTGGCAAAAACGTTTTGAAAAACACTAACAAAATGCGCATGTGATATTCGTCCCGGTGTGTACAGGCCTTAATACTCTGAACTACAATATTCATTTTTATAAAATTTATGTTGAGGTTTAAAATAGATTATATTTTACTTATAATCTTAATTTATTATCTTGTATGTACTGTATTTGTTATTGCAAGTAAATGTTCTAAATATAAGTAGACAACTTTATGTTGGTATTTGCTTTTTTCAGTAATATTTAAATAGCCGTTTTATTATCTGAATGATAGTATTTCCAGAAAGCATCAGTGTTTTAATTATAGTTTAGTTGAGAACCCTCACTCAATCCACTATTACTGTGGAACTCCAATGATGATATTCTGCGTTTAATAAACTTTGCTAAACAAAATAATCAATGGGCAAACAGATGTAGAATCACCTAAATAATATGATTGGCTTGCATGAGAGAAACTGGTATCTTTAAATCAGTCAGATATGGTTAAAGAGTGTGTACTAAAGATCGAGATGACCCTATGATACGTGATTAACATTCCTTTTAATTATTTTGTGTGACATGCAAATATAGGTAAAAATGTCAAAAGGTGAAATTGGCTGGACATATGTGCTGATGTTTAATTTAACAGCATGGCACGGACATCATTAAGCAGATGTTCTTGTTAGTGCTTCATCTTGTCCTGTACTGGATCAGTCACAGAATTAATTTGTTCGCTCGGTAAAATTTCCATCACAAACTGCTTGTTGTTGACTTGTCTGATTGTCTTTAACACTGCTGTTCTGTCAACCAACACCTTATTACACAACCAACAAATAACTTTTTTTGTAGTTTAAACCTCTTTTCATGTCAGCCAGATTCTCTGCAGGTGCAAAACCCTCTGAAAACAGGTGCTCAATATTCTGGTACCATATCACCGTAGCGCTCTATCCTTATAAACTTTGCATACCCAGACCATTTGAAAGAATAACCTTGCGGTATGATTAAATATTAACATTACTATAAATTTCCTTGTTATTTGAGGTGTGCCATAAAGCTTACATTAAAAAAAAAAAAAAGTGGAAATAGTGGCCTCACCACCCTGAGCACAGAAAAAAAGAGAACAGCACCTTCCTATTACAACAACACCTTCTTATGGATGCTTCAACATAGACCGCAAATCTATGTATGCAAGCAAGGCCATCCAATACGATTTGAGGTAGGATCATGTGACTGGAGTAGCTGCTGTTGTACAAAAGGCTGAGAATGGTGGCGCCATTTTCAATAACCAGTGTAAACAAACACAGATGAAGAGTGTCCCGGGATAAGAGAGTGGATGCGGAGTTACCCAATGGGAGTCGCAAGCACTCTGGTTTTCTTCCAAAACAGTTTTTAGGGGTTTAGAACCACATGGGGGTAAGAGATTGACAAGAGCAACAGAAGAGAACAGATGTTAAGAACAGATTTATTCTTAAATGTTCTTTATAGAGAATAACATTTCTAATAATTATCTTGAATCATGTGATCAAGAGTGCACTGTCCGTTTCTTCCATGTGCACAAGCAAAAAATGCATTCACTTGCTAGAGTAGATCTTCAGTATTTAATACAATTGAAATATTTTGCTACACATGAAATATTCAAGCAAATAGACATGATTATGACAATATTTTCTGTATGTGTTTTATATTAAGCTTATGGTAGTTTTTATAGCAATAAAGTATGTTTATGACAAATGCAGTGTAACGTTAGCATTATTAAACATGCTTATTATAAAATCAAAATCCACCATAAAATCAGTCGGAAGGTATTACCAACACTCAATAATTGTTTAATGTGAGTAAGCAAATACATTAATATTTCCATAAATTTTCAGCTTGATGCCGATTGCACTTCTAATTATGTTTTAGGATGTAGCCTATTCTTGTAGGTGAACACGCATTTCACGGTTGGTGTGAAAGCATTGATTTGTCTGCGATTCACCTCGATTCTTTACAAACTATGTCAATCATTTATTTGTGATACTATGGTACTGTAATCTCACACTGGAGAAAACTTTATTGAAATGTATTGTTCCACTAGCCTTCTCTATGCTTGACCAGTTTTTTGTATGTTTTCTCTAATAATGTCACAACTTGTACCTTCTATATCAGTTATTGGCCTTTTTATCAGGTATGTTACAATTCATATACATTGTATTTAGCCCAACATGAAAGTTTTACCTATTATTATTATTATTATTATTATTATATGAAACTTTTAAAATCTGTCATAAGTATTCAGTATAAAATTATTCAAATAAATAATAATATTAATATTTTTGAGCCAAATATGGCTTCAGAGCCACATGAAAAGACATTAGCTTTTTATTCGATGAAATAATATATAAATAAAACAAAACTGGGAACTGGTAAAAGATCCACTGTAACGTAATGAATGTTTAATGGCATTAACGTTCCTTGAAGTACTTGTATACACAATTGCTTTTAATGGCCATCAATGCAAATGTTTCAGAAGAAGTGCAGATTTCAGCAACTTTCGGTCTGGGATAAGGGTGGGGGATGAATTTTAGAATAATGGATTCATTTACCTTGGCATCCAGATGTGTGCATTTACCCAAATAGATGTTAACTGCAGCTCTAAACATTCTCATTACAGACAACAATAATTAGCAGTCATCCCTCTCCCAGTGTTTCACGTGTAACCGCATTTCCCATGTAAAACACTCTGCCAGGGTGTGGTAAAATTCTCCAAATTCTCTCCAGTCGTTAATCCCTGGTATCTGTAACAAACATGTCAAGGCAAGCTTCTAGAACTGATTCAGATGAAGAGTGACGAAATGTTACAGTAAATGCAAAAAAAAAAAAATACATCCATGAGGAGGAAAATATCCTCTCACCGGCTGTGAAACAGATTATACAGTCTGATAAGCCAATTTAAAGGGCTGTTGAGGAAGAACTAAACGCAAGTTGTTTTGTTCTTCACATTAAACGACTGCCCTTTTCCCTCAAACCCCATCATTGACCTGCAGTCCGCCATGCAGGCGTGGAAGCAGAACAGCCCCCGTCTGGCATTTTGCTTGGCCATTAAATTTTAAAACAGTCAGTCTACAGAGAGAACTCATCCCTGCGGGGTGCCATGCTTATTCTACAGCTCGGCAGACATTTTTCCACCCCTTCCCCCAAAATCTCCCTCTCTGCATCCCATCCCAGATTACCGACCACA
Organism: Enteromius thamalakanensis; assembly: GCA_032357475.1. Classification (NCBI taxonomy): domain Eukaryota; kingdom Metazoa; phylum Chordata; class Actinopteri; order Cypriniformes; family Cyprinidae; genus Enteromius; species Enteromius thamalakanensis. The sequence goes on from JAUCMT010000056.1 coordinate 9,107,233, forward strand.
AATACACCAGCTGAGGACAAGAGCCAGTGAGGTGAAGGAGAGAAAAAATGCTGAAGGTTTTGTTCTGTATACTTAGTCTAATTGTCTATTTTTGAACAAGCACATGCAAACAAAATTAAAAAAAAAAAAAATAAATATATTTTTTTCCTCCTGCTCTCGTATATATATATATATATTTGAATAATTTACTCACCTTCAAACCTTCAAAACCTGTATGAATGTCTTTCAAAGTATGATCATTTAAAAATATGATAATTTGATAAATATCGGTGAATATCGGTATGTAAAATAAAATAAAATAAAATAAAATAAAAATTAAAATAAAAATAAAATAAAATAAAATAAAATTAAAATTAAAATTAAAAATAAAAATAAAAATAAATAAATAAATAGTCGACAGCCATCATTTGCTTGGATGTAAACAAAATATCAGTATCATTATTAGGGGTGTAACGATACGCGTATTTATATAGAATATTCATATATCGGGACGAGGCTTTCGGTTCGGTACGCATTACAAACCGAAAAAAAAAAAAGGATAAAGTGTGTAAAATATAATCTTTTCAGTGCTACAGACAGCCCAAACGACCCTCCCATCCCCAATCAGACCTAAACTAGAAACACACACTTTACAAACTATTCTCACGTGGCGTTGGAACGGTATGAGATTTTCACGGTATGATAATCGTCTTAGAAAATATCACAATTTCACAGTTTTTTCCCTCCCCTATACCTAAAATTTTACAGAACCTGAATTTCATAAATAGACCGTCCCACTAAGCCAACCAATATGACGGTAAGCTCTTGGCGGCACTGAATAAAATGATATAACACCAGTTACGTACTACACCTTTATTTTATTTTACCTCTAAAATGAGAATAGGTCAGGTTATGAAACACCTGCAAGAAACACTTGGCAAACAGCTGAGATGGTGAGCAGACATCTGTTTGTGCAGTTGGACCAGCATACACTAGACGGATTACATCTCCATTTAGAAGGTGTGAGTTTTATTGGCTGACAAGATTGCAAAAGTGTGGGAGGCACCAGTGACCACCAGAGGAGTAAAAGAAACTTGACATTCATTTTCTGCAAGGGTATCATCCTTGAACCAAAACACCCACCAAACTTGAAAAATCAACATTTAAAAAAAAAAAAAAAAATGAAATTGTTCAAGTGCAAGACTGTGTGCTTATGAAGTCTGACTCATCCCATAATGCAACACACAAGGCTCCAGTCTGCACATGATGTTCTTGAACCGGTCTTGGTTGTCTTTTTACTAAATTACATCATTCATAGAGGAAAACATTTTTTTTTCTTTTCTTTTCTTTATTCCTTGTTGATGTTCACTAGAATTGTTCTTTGCTAAAGGGGTAAGAAAATAAACAATGCAAGATATATTTTCTGAAAAGAAGTCTTAATATCTAATGCAATTCTGCTCCTCGTGTAAATGTAAATCTTATTCAGTGTTTAAATTACCTAACATAACCTACCTAGCCTGCAAAAACTCATAACAATGGTAGAGGAGAGGGAAAAGGAAAAAAATAAATAAAATAGACTTACAGCATACACACACAGAGATATATAAATGCTTATATCAAATGTTTATTTTCAAACTTCTCCATGAAAAATCTGAACAGGATTATTTCCCAACTGTTCAGCAAGCAATGCGCAAATGCAATGGCTTAAACATCATCTGCTAATTGGCAACTGACTGGCTGTGTTCCAAACCCTTAAATGCAGTTTTATTTTACTTTACTAAAACCCTGCTCTCATTTGACTCCACAATCCAGAAGGAGCTTTCAGAAGTACCGATTTGCCGTTTTTTCTCCAGATGAACTCACAAACTATGTCAGGTGCAGGGAGGAGCATCTTGACAAGCAACCATTCTGGAGGCAAGCACTGCACCCTTGACTGCGTTAACCCCACAGGCCTGTCATGTCCTGTTGTTAAGCTGGCTGAGCAGGCAGAGCCTATGCTAAAGCGGGGGCTGTTAACAAAGTACCATGCTCCTGGCTAAATTTGAGCAAGGTCGCCTCAACCGGCTCTACATCATGACCTCATGCATCACAGCTTCACAGACAGAAGATAAAATGCAGGGAACGTAGGCTCATGAAAGTGTGAATTAATAACCATCTCAGCAATGAATGTGGGTCACCGAATCTCCTCAACCTACTCAAGAAATCAGCAGAGAACACAGCACAACGCTGCTTTAAAGGTTAAAATCTGGCTGGCTGAAAGAGGAAAATTTAACGGTTTATGTGAATAGTGTAAAATAAACCATGGTTGGCTTCAGCATATCATGGCAGGATCGTGGGCCTTTTAAAACAAAGGCCTTTTTTATATCACACGCAGTTCATTATTTCTGGCCATCGTATGGCTTTCTAAAAATATTTATTCCTTTGGGACGAATTGCCTTCCACGTGACTTGCAGCACCGTGAATTCGGCGGACAGAAAAGGGGAGCGTTTTGTGGGCCAACCATACAACAGCGCTGAGGATTGGTTTCCACTGACAAAAACAGGCCGGTTTTCTCACACAGCTGAGAGGAAGGGCAGCTCTCCTGCCAGAAACCTCACAGTAGATTGGAAACTGAAGCAGCGATGAATGGCGTCATGGTTTTCACAAAAATACAGAGTAAAAGAAAGGGGAGTGTAGAGTTTTGGGAGAGAAAAACTGGTTCTGGTTGAATTCATTGTCAGAAAATGAAGCAATTATGGATGGCTTAATTACAGTACAAAAGTATGCACAACTTAAATTACCAGAAAGCACTATAATACTGCTATATTATAATACAGCAGTACTCTACCATGTGTTTTAGTTTTTTTTTTTTTTACTTGAAAGGACACTGATTTTAGGGTTATATTAAAAGTAGCTTAGAACACCCCACAAAGTAAATACTACTATAAATGCACAAACAAACTTCTTTTTCGTTCTACGTTACTTAACGTTCTCTTCATTTCTCTACACCGCTTTTTGCATAAACTGGGGTCGTTGAAAGTCTTCTTTGTAGGAATTATCTTTCTCTGAACTTTTAAAGTCTCTCTGCGAGCAATCGTACCGATGCGGATATATCTGTGGCAGCTCAGCTATGTATATAGTTTCAGAAAACACCCACCAATTGTGTAACCGCCTCAGGCCAATAGTAGCTCAAAAGGTGTTTAGGAGCTAAAACAAACTGCACAAAACTTTTGCTTTGGTCAGCCAATTTAAACTGCAAAATGAAATTAACTTCATGTTGGCCTGGTTTTGTTTGAAATGACGTCCTTTAGTTTGAAGTATATCGGGCTAGAGACCTGCACTCCTGTGGGAGTACCGTGGGACCCGCGGGACCCAACGTACTGAGTGCGGCGCGGGACAAGATCTGATGGGTGAATGCCGGCGCGGGCTTTAAGGTACTCATGTTAGTGCGGGATGCAGGAGAATATAATTATTCGGGGGACTCCCGCAAAATGGATTTATCTTAAAATGTATTTAATAAAAACAAATATTCTGTTATTTATCTCCTGCACAAAAGCAACAAGATCGAATAAAGTAAAAACAATTTACAAGTGCGGAAGCTAATTCTCGCATGGATCATGCGCGGAACTATAGACACACACCGAGGCACAATGTCTGAAGAGCATGACACAGATGAAAAAAAAAGGCTAATGCACATTCTGAAGCAGTATTAGGCCAAATGCTTTCTCTTTGACCACTTGAGAAATCAACGTTTATTATTATTTTGTTTCATTGCAAAATTATCAGCCTATTTCTAACTGTATTTCTCTGTTCTGAAAAGCTCCTCGATCGTGTCCATGTTCATCATTCATTTTAATTTAACTCAAATAAAACGAAACATATTTGTTTATTTTCCATTTCTTTCTTATTTATATTCAAAAGGAAAGCAAGTGAAAGAAAGAAGCGGTGAAAATAAAACTTCTTGTATGTTTACCTGCGGGATTTTGCGGGCGGGAGCGGGACAAAACTTCAATACTGCGGGCAGGAGCGGGAGAAAATAATATATATTTTTGCGGGAGCGGGACATAATCTTGCGGGAGTGAAAATCTGTCCTGCGCAGGTCTCTATATCGGGGCCTTAAATGTGTCTGAAACATAGCAATAGCTTCGCTAAAATAATCTGTGTACTGTATCTTTCCTATTACCAAGGAACTTATTATTAAAATGAGCAATGCAGCACAACAACTAAAATCACATTTATGTTTGGTTATAAATTGCATTTAAACAAGTTTTACAACCAAGCAAGGTAATAATTTAGCACTCTCCTTTTTTTTATATCGTACAGTATGCCGGTCTATGAAGTCCAAGACTAGTTTCTAGTTTTATTCAATGTATGCAGTTAGCACTTCTATTAACTGAAGGTAAGTACATCTAAATATAAATACACCATTCACATACAAAATGTCAGTGTAATAGTTCCCATTTGTTAAGATTTTAAAGAATCAAAGTACCTCTCTTAATAAGTAGATTTCCTGTAGTTTAACAATTTTAAAATTGTGGGTTGCCAAACTATTTTAAACTCCCTACCTCAAGCTTATATGGATGAGTGATTAAATACAATAATTATGATCTTACTTTACCACCACAGTAGTTTCTAGCACTACAACAATAAATGTCTAGCCTTATAAAACTACGAGAGCATCTTCAACGAATTGGTATACACTAAGCAAAGATGTCATCAATTTTTTATGAGTTGGTCCACAACCACCAATTTCCTTCTTTTCCTGAAATATTACAGTGTTTTTGTGTGTATAGAAAACAGCCAAAGGCACTAAGCCACCCTTCAGGGTCTCCCGGAAGCTCCCCTGTTGCTCTGAGAGTTCAGGTTATCCAGAGTACGCCCAGGGGGATGGGATTTCCCATGCCAATGGTTCACAAGTTCAGCACAAAATGAACTATTTATGAGCACTGAAAAACATGCAGGAACAGCTCAAATAGAATAATGATGGGCAGAATTACAGACACACAGAGGGAGAAGAGGCCCTGAAAGTGGACCGGAGGATTGGATAATAAATCACAGGGTGCTTTGAACTGATATGTAATGGAATTACAAACTTTATCTGAATGGGAGAAACAAAGGCACTGCAGAATAAGCAACAAAGAGTGAAAAACAAATAAAGAGACAGAAGAGGAGGGTAGCAAATGACAAGTACCACACACACACACACACAACTAATCACATTTTATAGATCAGGCTGATCTTTCTTTGTTTGGCAAATGCTAGAGGGTGTCAGGACCTTGTGACAGATTAGAGGTCAGTAAGACACCAAAGGTCTTCACAGGGCTTGCGTTCTTTGGTTGTTCTGGGCATTTACTAGCTGCGGTCAATGACAAGTGAAATTGAAATCGATCGTTCAATTGTAAATCAGTACTGACAATTGGTCAGATAGTGGCCCTTATTATCAAGTAGCATGGTATGTCAGGAGAAAATACACAGACAGTATGGGGTCTGTGAGAAATTCTAACTGTACTGGAAATGAGCTTATTTTGTAAGGCATCTTTTGTGATACCTTCAAGCTTTTAAGGCGATAAGCACCAAAATCGTAATGAAGTTTCTAAATAATTCAAAAATCTTTAAAATATACATTAAGGCAAGACAAAACGATCAGCATTGGCTTATAAGGCTGCAATTAAACACTTTCCAATTGAGGTCCTTTAAGATTGTAGGGGCAGGAATTCAAACTTGAGAATTGTGGCTTGCACACTACGCAGCCAGGAATGGAAACAGAGAGGCAGGGAAAGTAGCACACCCTATAATTTACAGCGCCGTTTTTTTAGCCTATTTGCAGCCCACCAAACTGACAGGTTCTATTCCACTGGAGGAATTATCAAGGGCAATTCAAGAGCATACGTTATGATCTGGCTTTTATAACCAAGACGATATATTACAGGCCCAGGGAGTCTGTCAGAGAGAGGTGGGTTAGTAGATAACATGAAAAAGCCTACCTGAAGCACTAAGGGTTCTGGATTGAAAGCCAAGGTCATCAGCAGCTGCATCCTTTCTGTGTCCTTAAGGTTCTTGAGTAGGAAGCTTCCAGAGTCTTTTGTCTCAGCGTACCTCCTGACTATTCTGTCCAGCAGTCTTTGGGACGGACAATGAACCAGGTCTGACCAGCCTTCCACAACATCTGGGGTTAGGAGTCGGACATCCCCATTAAGTCGGGCAAACTCAGTCTTGTACATGGCCTGGATAAGATCGCAACGAGGTCGACCCGTTGCTCGCTTGCAGATCTTCTGGTCAGTGTCAGTAAGCTCTTGATTGGAGCCCAAACGCTTGAGTACAATCCTCCGCGTACCCTCACGAGGCTCCCCGTACTGGGCAAAGAAAACGTTTTTCACATTGAAGACATCCAGGAAGCGAAGGCGACCCCATGTCTCGAAGGATATTTGTCCGTTCATGAACTTGCGACACCAACTGGTGCCAAAGCAGGCTGGGCACTTGTTGAGGTTGATGAACCTTCGGTCAGTGAGTTCATTCTTTTGAAAAGAGGCAAAGAGGTTGTGTGTGTTCATCAGCAGGATGACAAACAGCCCGATGACAAAGAGAAGCTTCAGACACCGGTACAAACGGCCAAGCTTAAGTGGGAGGAAGCGCAGCATGTTCGTGCACTAACCAGCCAGGGCGGGGGTAAAGGGTAAAGGGGGAAAGGGCAATGAATAGTGTCAGGGACAGGACTCAATGGATCTCCATCACTAGTGCTGACTCATCACCTGGAGTTCCCAAAAGGGGAAAAACTAGCAGAGCCCCCCCTTGCAAGTGCTTGCTGGGCTAAGACATTCTTGCATTGCTCTGGAGTGCGCTGTGCCGTTGCATATAAAAGCTGACCTGCAAAGAAGCACACAAAAAAGAACATACATATTATATTAAGTTGCATTTTACCAGCGCTACAGCATGGAACAAAGGACATGCCAATTTCCTATTATGGACAACTTCACACTATTTGAACAGATACTTTCCATTTCTCCCAAGCTGAAATTTCTTCTTCCCAGGGTATAAACCTCTAAGAAAAACCAAGATTGTGTGTTGTTTTGAAATGTTTAACAAATTGGAAATGTTCAGGTCATTTGAGCGAACGCATTGCTTTCCGAACTGTAACGAGATGGATTTCTGCCAGACCAATAAACGGTGAGACACTCTGTACCAGACTGTGCTGGCTCATATTTCCCTCAGAATAGCTCCTAACAACTTCGGAGAAAAAAAAAGAAAAGAAAAAAGTAAAAAAAAAAAGCAAAAGTGAACGTTTTAAAAAGTGAACAAACATTAGGAAAAACATGGAACCTCTGAAATAAAGTATGTTACGGAAATAAATGCCATAATGCTTGTCAAAAACAAAAGCAAAAGATTTGTGATCATTTCCATCAGCCTGCTAAAAAGTCTTTCTTTCTTCTCACTCCTCTGTGTATTACCAGAAGAGTCGTGTTGAGCAAAGTTTAACCTTTGATCAGAGTTGCCCTGGTAAGTTTTAATCTTTCTTTGAAGATTCCTCTTTGAAAACACCTGGTGTCACTATGCTAATGTGGGGAGGTGAAACAGTGGTGTGCAGGGCGGTGTGTGAATGTATCTGACGCAGGGGTGTCACTGATATAGATGAAGCACATCAGCAGTCATGCAAATGAGGCGTATGAGGAGGACAGCTGCAAGTGCGGCCGTCCTAATACTCACAGTCACTTTTAGACTGTGTTAAAACAGGCTATTACCACCCAAGTACAGTTTCCATGCAGAAAATCAAACCCGTAGCACCAAATTCTTTATATGGCCGCTTACCATGCAAATGGGCCATTTTCAATTAAAGCTCATTACACCATGCCTATTAAAAGCGATGGCTTTCGAGGGCTGTGCTCATTAGTAGACGAGTCAGTGTGATTAGGGAGCATGTTGACGAATTTCTGTGCATTTTAATTGACCTATTGAGATTCGAGCTGCTGGTGGGTGGAAGAGAGAATCGATACCAGAAATTATAACTCATATCAGTCCTGCAAAGCCCTTATCCAACAGTGGTATTAAATGGCAAATCTCACTAATCCATGTCCTGGTCATATTTCACATCAAAAACAAAATGAAGAAAAAAAAAAGAGAAAGGAAAAAAAAAATAACAAAAAAACAGACATAGCTAAATTACATTTGGATTATTTTTAGGACCATTAAAAGTTTCTTTTTGACAGCTGACAATTAAGCACATTTTTCCTACACATCTTCACTGCCCAGATGTTCAACTTTTTTGCAATTCTCATTAGATTCTCATTAAAAGTCAATGTAACACTAATCAATGCAAAAGTTCTACTGCTGATGTGTAACATGTTAATGGTCCTAAAAATAGGCTGCAAAACACTGTATATTAGACTTAAAGATCACATGAAATTATCTGACAAGCACAATTTTCTTTCCTGTGCTGTGTGGGATTTACTAAAACCTTAAAGTATCATAAAGTACAATCTTGAGTTGTGACATGGTTTTGTATGTTCCATGCGGAAAAACATTGGCTGGATATAACTGCGGTCTCCAATGAGGACAAAACATGACTGTAGGAAAAGACTGATAAATATAATAGCAATTAAGGTTTGAACACCTGGGAAATAATTCAATTGGAATGCAGCAAAAGAAGGAGGGCTAACACAGATCTTGATAAGAAGAATGTGCATACTGCCTATTACAGAGTACTAGATTTACCAAACGTTCATAAAACAACTGAACACGATATGATCTCTGCGTGCCATTTAACAGAATGACATCCCGGTTTTTCACTCACTGAGCAGAGACAAAGATAAACTGTGCACATTTCTCTTCGGGAAAAATGAGGCAGTCAAGAAAAGCCTTGGTCTATGTGATGCACTGCCGTTGGTTTGAGTACAGATTGGCAGAGCGAAAGCAAACAAGCTTCACTGCACGCGCTGCCTGCTTCAGACCGCACCAGATTAAGGAGTTCTCGCTCCAGCAGTCAGGTCCATGTCCACCCACAGTCACGGAAACTCAATCATAATATTTCAGGACGCAGGGGCCTCTTTTACATGAATGACATGTTGAAAGGTTTGGTGGGGAAAACGAAAGCATTTTGCAAAGGTTCCTGCTGATTCTTTCGCTTTGACATTTATAGGCCTCATTTCAGACTTCAGTAGGATAAGCCTGTGGGGGTATGATTCAGATCAAGACTCACGCAAACTGAAAATGACAGCAGAATTAGATTTTACTTTTCTCAAACATCCTTACAAGCCCTTCCAAATGGTTTAAGTCGCTGCAGTAAATGATCAGCTTCTCATATTTCAAGCTGAAGGCCACTAAAAGCCTAGAACGATAATCCCAAACTGTGGGTACGTGTTCCCCGAGGGGTTCTTCTGCAGTTCCAGGAGGAGATTTATCTTGCTTTGTTAAACCCATAAAATAAAATAAAAAAGTAAAAAAAAATAAATACAATAAATCAAATCATCGCATGTTATATCAAATATATGTAATGGACACTTTTTACAATCCCATTAACTCTTGATGGATTAAGTGATTTATAAATTGTCATTAATTCCGCACAAACTCCATCCAATGTTCTGCATTTTGAGCAATTTATGCCGATATGAAAACACTGAAAAGAGGTAGGTTACAATGCTAAATTATTATTAAATTAAATAATAATTCACAATTAATTCTGATTTGCGTTAATTCAGCTAATTCTGTGCTTAACTAACAAGTCTATGGAGGTGTACAAGACAAATAGAGTTTGAGAAACGATGCAGAAAACCATATCAGTTCAATCACAAACAGACAAATTTACTCTAACTTCACTGATATAATGTTTTTATTTCCAACAACCTCATTCTGCCCCACAGGCCTCTGTTTTGAATTACCACTCCATTACTCAAAGTATCTCCTCACTCTCACCCACCGTTCAGGCAGTGAAGAAAAGTAGGAAACCCAGGCCTGAGGGCCACCAAATGCCACTTAACACTAAAAACAGCTCAGAATGTGCCAAAACAAAGGTTGCACATCTTAGACGAGTCAGCGCAAAATGGAACAAACTGGCTCTGAAAAGGAACTCTGAGTACTGAGAAGAGATAATGAGCCAGCACTGCGTTTTGCTCCCAATGTATGCATAATTTTGAATGACTGCATTTATTTGGTCCTTGAAGTCAGCGTAAAAACATAATTGACTCTTTACTTCTTTAAATTACATAACTGGTTATATTGTGAAGAATTCATCAGTGTATATTACTCCACATTATAGTTATGCTTCTTTTCAGAATCAAAATGTGATCCTTTGAAACTTGTGTGGTTCGCTCTTACTTTTTAATTCCTGGACGCATTAAGGAATGGGATGCCCCCCATTTTATTCTCAAGCCAATAAAAAGAAAGAATGAATTACTTACCCTCATGTAGTTCCAAATAAGTAGAGACCTTTGTTCTTATAAAGTACATGAAAACTGAAAATCACCGTAAAGACAGCAACAGAACTACCTCTGTCAAGACCCAGAAAGGTAGTAAGGATTTTGTTGAAATAGTCCAGGTGACATCAGTGCCTTAAATGAGTGATCAGTGATCTTAAATGTTCTAAAGCTATGAGAATTTTTGTGTGCACAAAGAAAACAAGACATAATTTTATTGAACAATTGCCAGTCTTCGAAACACATTCAAGACATGTGTTCACATTCCTCTGCTTGTAAACAAAGCACGGCATATCTGGATTCTACGTCAGAACTCTGTCTCCTGCGTCAGCTGCAACACGCGCATGTTGTGGTTAGGGATGCACCGATAACCGTATAATGTGTAATGCCCATTTTGTCAGTAAAAATGGTTGTGTGTAGTAAATACGGCTCAATGTGAAATCCTGCTCGTGATGGCATTTACTGCTGATTGCAGAACTGGTTTTACTGACAAAATGCACAAACATGCTGTCCGATGATTATAGTGCATCCCTAGTTGTGGTACTCTCATGAAGACTGACACAGAAGAAAAGAAATAGTTTAATAGTCACTATATTGGTTTTCTTTGCACACAAAAAAAGTATCCTCGGAGCTTTATTAAATTAAAGTTGAACCACTGGCATTACATGGACTAATAATGTTCTTACTACCTTTCTGGGCCTTAAAATATGCAGGGTCAGACAGCTCTTAAACTTACATGTCTTACAGGATTGGAACGACACGGGGATGAAAATGTTAATTTTTTGGGTAAACTAACCCTTCATTTTCAAAAGATTAAAACCAACCCAAATGCTTTTTTTTCTGAACACATCTTTCATTCATTCATTTTCAGGAAACAAACATAAGTTATGCAAAAGTCACTGCATGCTGAATGAGTTTCCTACATACTAGTGTCAGAATATTTCCTTGTTTTGCAAGCTAAACATCAGTGTTAAAACAGATGTTTGAAAAAAGATAAAACACGACTTAATCATTAAACACGCAATTTAAAAATATTTATCTAACCTGTGTATGTTTTTTTTTTTTTTTTTAAGTGACTTTTATTTTATATTATTGCATGGAGACACGACAGCCACAATGAATGAGTGATGTCTCACTTTTATTTAATTTTTCCTGTTTTATTCAAAAGATTCACAAACATAATTTGTAACAATGGGTGTTTAGCTTAAATAAGGGTACCTGTGACTAAATAGGAAATAAATATCACTTCTTTTTTTTTTTTTGTCCAATTCAGAACAAACAAAAATTGAGCTATATATTGAATATAACCAAACGGCCAAACATAATTTTTCAGCCAGGTCCCTGATTCTTAACATTTTGAATCTTAGTTTGAGACTGTACTGAGTGGATTTTGTTAACTTTATTCCTATTAAATTAAGCACTTCACAATGGCCTTGTCATTAGCTTTGCACATGCTGAGCTGCAGGCGCTCGGGTGAAGAACTGCAGTTGCCAAGGTTATCGACTGCAGGAGTCAATAATGTTTGATCACAAAAACAGTCATCCACAACTGAGCCGCCTCAGTCCAGCAATCTGCGCAGACAATGATGAATGGAAACAAATTTTCTTTCACACACTAACAAATAAAAACACTTCAAATTACTGATTAACCGCATTCCCATTCAAAGTTGACACCTGGATCTTAAACTCAATGATGTGGTTACGATGCCTCTAGCTGCTCTAAAAGCTTTCGATCGGGATATTCTGAAATGACTCCCAGAGGGGAAACAAACAAACAAAACAAAAAAAAACACAAATCCCAGTGTATGCATGTTATTTAGGCAAATTAGTGTATTGTATAGTCTATCGAACAATGCTTCAGTTAAATCTGACACAATGTTCGCCTTGTGTTCACAATTACTATGCAACCAGACGCCTTTCTGTCAGCCGCCAACATGATGTCTTAACTTCTTTAGGAGAATGCATGAAAACTCACATTTAAAAACTTAGAATATACATAGCCATATCTTGATAAACGTAAAGTTGTCAGAAAAGGCTTTATGTCTTGTTTTTCCAATGATTGATATTTATGCATATCTTGAAAAATAAGGCTTAATTACAATGTCAACACTTAATAGCGAGTTTGATGTTGTGAGCTGCGTTTTATCGTACAGGTGTGACTTTCTCACTCACACTCGGCGTCCTGACTAATGAATGATCAAGTTACAGCATAACTTCACAGACAGAGGTGGCAAATAGGCAAACAATAACATTTGTAAGGTCTAGTTTTTTTTAATTAAAATAAAACCATATGGTGTTCTTTGAAAGAATAATAATTGGGTAGTCGATCAAATGCTAATTTAAACCAGATGAACCAAGATATAATGGGCTAAACAGCATTTTTTTATGCAGTAATTTTTTTCTTTGTTTATTACCCTAATATATTTTGCAAGACTACTCTTAAAAAACGGAATCTGTCACAACTCATGATCAATTAAAACTTACAAGAGAATGTGAAAGAAATGAAGACTAGCTACAGCAACTAAAACACCTTCATACATTTAACCTAACATCTATACAGTCTTCTGCCTTTTAATAAGATATACACACAGTTAGCCATATACCTAGAAAGACTCAGCTTGATCAATAAGTGTATGGGTGTTAATGCTTAGTAAATCACATTATAATCCAGAGATCTTGCAGACTGCTCTGAGGTCAGCAGCTGAATCCTATCATGTTATTTCAAGTGTCAGATCAGTGCCAAGAAATCTGAAACCTTCTTCATGATCTCCTGAGCTCTACGGTTTCAGAATACAAGATGAGAGCAAGGCATGATACATCAGTTTGTGTTATAACTTGTCTTTTAAATTAATTAGAGTTTTACACATACTTCTCACACACATATCTAATTTCATGAAACGTATTGCCATTCTTTGTAGTAAGAAAAAATAAATAAGTATCCGTGGTACCAAATGTTTTGACCAATTTTCATTACTTTTCAGCCGTTGGTAATTAATAGGTATGTTAAATGGGATTATTGGTTGTAGAAATATTTAATTTAGACTGAACGGTTCTAAACGACATGTATTCACAAAATAGATACTAAAATGATCAGAAATAAATAAATTCCCTTGTCTTTTCACAGACATAAAGAGGTTTTCGATAAACTAAAGCCAGATAGTAAACATTGCGACAAGAAACATTTACTGCAACCAAGAAACGACCACCAAACGTAAACTGACTGGACGAAAGACGTTTCAACAGGACAGTGAGAAAGGGGAAAAAGCTGCAAACAAACCTGAGAGAGTTTCTTCAGTCAGTCCTGCAGGAGTGAGTCTCTGGCTCGGTTACTCTGAATCATTGTTCAGGCTGGAGCGCTCGCGCTGCTGTTACTCTGTAGCGCGAGACGCTCCAAAAAAAAAAGAAACACGAGAAACATTGTATCGCAGACGCTCAGCGACTCACATCAGACAAAGTCAGATGCTCTTTTCATTAGGAGATCAGCCAGTTAGCAACCTAGCCAGAAACATAAACACTGGTCAAGCCTCTAATTCGCAGTTTCTTATATGAATCTGTCGTTTGTATGTACAAGACTTCTGGAGCAGGACTCTCGTTCTTATCCCGATCAGTCGAAACAGGAGTTTGATCGAGCGCGGTCCTCACACACACTGCTGCTGATCTCCAGCACTAACAACGATCCACAGCGACCGACTCTTTCCAACACCGATCAGCCAGAATTTACGACGTCCTTCATCGCTTTACGTTATTGGTTTGAGGGCGTTGTCATGGCGCCCGCTCCCGCCTCCTGACACGCTCAGCACTGTCCTCGTTTTCCATGATAGGTGAATAAAGTTTTCCTCTAGGGATCGAAAAAATTATTTAAAAATATAATATAAAGCAAAAAAATTAAATTTACAAAAAACCCCGAATAAAATAATAAATAAAACTACAACAACAACAAAATAATCACATGTATATAAATATATATATATATAAAAGTGTAATTAATTAAAGTGTAATTAATATTTGCATTAATTTGGAACACACACACACACACACACACACACACATATATATATATATATATATATAGATATAGATATAGATAGATATAGATATAATTATATTGTTTTAAGATATTTGTTTTATATGAAAAGAAAACGTACTGAGGCGATATGGATGACAACTAATGAGCTGAAAGAGTCTTCATGTCATCTGGGTGATCTCTGGCCTCCATGTTTTTTGAGATGGCGAAGAAAGGAGAGCTTCGTTGGCAAACCGCCTAACCAAGTGGCACTTTTGAAATCCATTTCCTCACAAATGATGTCTGTAAAAGCATGTGGCTATATTCCTTAAGGGACGACTGTGGGCCAAAGCCTGGAGAGCAGTGGCTGCTCTGGACTCGTTCCCGAAAACACACAATCATCTGCTGAAACAGGGGAAAAGGAGAAGAACCTGCGCTGAATTATTAATGATATTACAAGCAGCAAGCATTTTGTTTCTGTATAACGCAGTTTAACCCACTTAAAAGCATATTTAGACAAATATTTTGCTTCAAATTACACACAGGAATAACAGGAACATATACTGTTTTAATACGTTCACAGTAAATGTCACTTCAGTAAAAAAACACTTAGGCTACCTTTGGAATGCAAGTTAATGTGTTTGTGTATTATATACAGACGGTGGTTCCGCTTTAATTAAAGTTTATGTTGAAATAATCATGAACGACAGAAACATGATTACAGCAACAATTTTTATAGATGCTAGAGTACTGATGAAGGGAAATGTTTGCATGTGCTGCCACCTAGTGCTACATGATTTTGTTTTTCCTTCACATTTTATGTAGACGTGTGTCTATAAGTGTTATCTAAAATAGGTAAAATAGATAGATAAATAGATAGATGGAGTTCTGTAAAATTTAGAATGTAAAAATAATTTTATGTTTTTCTATTATTTATGTTATATTATAATGTTAATACACTAACCCAGTTCATCAGTCAACTCAGAATAATTCCACATCATCTTCACTTTCTTCAATAAAACCGTAAATGTTTCTCATTCAGAGCCCTCCAGTGGTGTTACAGTCATGTTGTAAGCTCATTTTCACAGCTTAAGGTGTATTGCTCACTTCCCTTCCTCTGGCCTCTCTAACAAGGGCTGAGTGTTCAGGTCAGCTGGATCAAAGCACTCTCAAAGACGGCACCAATTATTCTGAACGAATGCTTAGCCCCAGAAAGCACGCTTTATTTAAGCTTTTATTGTTGGAGATCGAGGATGAACAATTAACTTGGAGCATTTTAAATGACAGCATTAAAATCTTCATTAATCGTCTTGCTTTTCTCTCTCGTCTTATTTCCTGAGGGGGAGAGCTTGTGGAGAGGGGGACTGTACACTCAAGGTGTCGATGTGTCAGAGAACGGAGGAGACAGGAACTTCTATGCAAACAAAACATTTAATAACAGGAACCAGGACTGATACAAAATGCTGACGGGGCAGCAAAACTCGACACGCACATAACAACATTACTTTAACAACGACTAACTAGAACCGAAAAACACAGGGGGTGTTTCTCAATGTCAAGGAAGGATCCTCAAAAGCCAGAATTTCGAGGATGCTACGTCATCGACATCCGAAAAATATCCCATACACAGGAAAGAAAGCATAAGTGTAGCCTTTGCGCACTTCGCGCTCTAAAATCACCCACAATCCTATGCGCGCAGCTTTGCTATCTTGCTCAAAAATTCAAAATATCC